>CATIWQ010119088.1:0-14160 GCA_949673415.1 Euphorbia schlechtendalii | reverse complement strand
ATAACACGTTATCAGCACGAATTGCTCTTTCGATAAATACAAACAAGAATACCATTCAGTTGATTTGATAAATATTGTGGTGATGAGAATTGCGAAGATTCATAAAGTTTGATTGATGGGGAAGTTTTTCTTCTCTATTTTTAATATTTATTTTTATTGTTCAATATTTGTAGCGATAAAATTGATGCAAACAAGGAATGATGTTTCTTTGTACAAGAGTTAGCAAACTTTCCATTATGGCTCATCAAAATATTTGGTGATGTATATTGTTAGTTTTTTTTTGTAATTTTATTTGATTAAATTTGATTTATAAATGATGTTGTAATTGTCAAATGTTATTATAATAGTCGACTATTGAAGATCCTACAGATCTTTGAAATAATATATTACCATGTGCTAGCAATTTCCACCCAAAGTGGAAGAATACATTTGATGAATAATCTCCACGAGAAGTGACATTGTAAAATCGATGAATATTTTCCACATGAAGTGGAGTTGTAAAATTGATGAATGATTTTCACTAGAAGTGAAAAATCAAATTGATGACAATAATAACCACTTGAGTGGTAAATTAAATGATTTTTTTTTAATATTGTTTGACGTTAAGGTAAGGGGTGAGCAAAACTCGGTTCGGTTTAAAAACCGAACCGAACTAAAAATCGAAATGGGGGAAATTTTTCGGTTCGGTTCGGTTTTAAACCAAAATTGTTTTTTTTAATTTTAAATTAATTTTTTTTCCATATATTAATTTTTTTAACATAAAATAACTAAAATCAATATAAATAATTTTTAACACATGTAACTTATTGTTGATTTGAAAAAAAAACCTTAATTTTCAAGTATTAAATGTAAATTGAATGTGAAAATAATTATTAAATTAATTTAAAATTAATTAAAATTTATTTTTCGGTTCTCGGTTTATTTGGGTTTTTTCCCAAAAATCGAGAACCGAACAGAAAATCAAATTATTCACATATATGGACCAAGAACCGAACCAAATTAGTTCGGTTCGGTTCGATCCGATCCGGTTCTCCGGTTCGGTTCAGTTTTATTGGTTTTTTGCTCTCCCCTATCCATGAATATGAAGTCGAGGGGTTGAAATACTCCATCGGTACTTAAATCTCTTATATTTTCCTAAAATATATAGTATATTATTATAGTATATTTTTATGTATTAGTGTAGTTTTTCAAATAAAAGAAAAGAAGAAAATATTTTGGATTTTGTCATATCACGACCGCTACCTGTATCGCGCTGGTAATCAGTTTGGTCTGAACTCTGTTTCTGTATAAGAGAGAGTCACGATGGCGACTAAACTTCGCGATCGCTGACCCGTGCAATTGATATATATCCATTGAAAAAGCAATTAATACCCTATTTTCTATATAAATATCCACTTTTCCTAATTTGTTTTCACAACAACCCTTTTTCACAAACTCAATCCTTTGCAAAATCAAATTTTCTCTATTTTCCAAATCAAACACAATTCTTTCTTTCTTGAATTCAATGGCTCCTAAGAAGTCTGTAGCAACCAAAGAGAAGAACAAGTTGGTCAACCAACAAAATAAGTATGGATGCCCCTTTCCAATCTATAGTGAAGAAGAAGTTGAAAGATACTTGAGAATCAAAAACTTTGATTTTCACGGCACGCTTTTCTACTATCCTACTTTTGCTATTGATGCTGGGATTCATGAGAAAGTATAGGAGTATTTTTTGCTATTTGGATTCGAAATGTTTGTGAATTTGCATTTTCTTTTTATCGAGGAATGGGTCCTCGAATTCTTGGTTACTGTTGCGGAAGATGGGAACTTTTTGAAGAGGAAATTCAAGATTGGAGGAGAAGAATATAAGTTCACTTTGATGGATTTAATCAAATGGTTCAGTTTTGGAGGAACATATGAAGAGATTGAAAAAGATGAAGATTATGATTTAACGGATGTTTGGACTGAGTTAACGGGATTGGATCGATACGATGTCAAAAACTCTTCCAACAAGAATATTCGGAACAATAGTCTTTTCTACCTTCACAAGTTTATTTCTCAAAGTCTTTTCTTCCGACACGAAACAACTGAAGTGTTGATGAAAGACTTGGTAATATTGGAGTCCGTAGTTTCGCAATTACGACCAAAGTTTCTGATGTATATTTTGAAGTCCATCACTAGTCTGACTACACATAAAAATGCTAGATTTGGAGGTGCAAATACGATTTGCGGAATTATTTTGGGTGCGAAGAATCAACTACCATATCAATATAGTCCTTGAGAGAAATTTAACTTTATGGGAGGAGTATATATGAAAAGAGAGGGTTTAGTTAAGGAAGAAGATAGAAAATTTACATTTCTGCCATATGGAGTAAGGGTAAGGAAGATAAGACCGACACAAGAATCTACTTCTCGAGAAAACCAACCCGAAGAAGATGTTGAGGAGGTTCAAATTGTAAATAGTGACACAAGACAAGCCTCCGGAAGTAACCATGATACTTGGAGAGGAAAATTAGTCAAAGAAGTCGATCAAGCATGCCTAGACATTGCCTCCATACAGCAAGATGTTCGTCAACTAACGATATCCAATATTTCTTTGAATCGCAAGTTGAATACATATTTCAGAATGAAGAATATGGAAATCTCACAAAGTCCTCCAGATTCAAGTTCAGATGAATAAAACGGGTTCAATTTCTTTCTTTTATTTTATTTTCTTTTCATTTGAGTTTGATTAGTCTAGTTTAGATTTTCAATTGAATAAAGTCTTCCACAATGAGGACATTGTGTTCTTTAGTGTTGGGGGGGCAATTGTAAATCCAAAAAATCCCAAAAATTAAATAACATTAAAAACCGAAGAATTTGAAAATTTGTAAATCCCTAAAATTAAAAACCGAAGAATTTGAAAATTTTTCTTGATTTATTGTTATTTGTACATTATCCATGCCTATAATATACTAACATATTGTCCAAGGTTATTGTGAGTGTTAGGTATTTCAAGTTTGATGTTAGTGCATATTTCAAACAAAAAGTTTTGAATATACCACACAGTTGAAAGTGTGAGCGTTTTAGTACAACATTTAACAATTGACAAAGATGAGTGGTGAGTAACATTCAAAAGTAACATTCCAAGTAAGTTTTGATATATATTTCAATGCAACATAAATTAGTATAAGTTATATAGTTTTAATTTAATGCTACCGATAAGTTTAAGTGGAGTAATATCTAGTAGTGTTCTTACTATTAGATTTATATGCTATTCTCGAATAAGTCCTATAAGTATTGAGTGTGTTTAAAGTGTTGGGAAACTATAGCCATAATACTTTGAAATTGATCAATAAAGGATGAGCGTATTAAGAGAAAAATTACAAGAAAGAGAGGATAACCAATTAGTTATGCAAAAGGTAACCATTCAATGAGTGAAAAAAGAAAAGAAAGCATAGCACGAAAAATTGGTGCAAAGTACAAATCTGTACTTTAAAAAAAACATATGCTTAAAAGAAAAAAATGAGAGAAAGTGGTATGGAGTATAAAATGCAACCACTAAAAAAAGGGGAGAGTGGTATGGAGCATAAAATGCAATCACTATGAGTGTTTTTAGCATCCTAGGTTACCTAAAAATGCCTTGAGATCAAACTTTCCAAAGTGTGCTTCTTTTATCCTTTATACTTTATACTATACTTGAGAGAAGGTAATATTCGAGTAAGCATATAAGACTTATATGAAGATGCAATTCGGTTGACTCTCCATTAAGAGCAAAGGTATGCAACTAAACTATATAAATTGTACATTATTAATTTGTGGGAAATTTTGAAGACTTTACTTGAATCTTATGCAACGTGGAATGTCATACTCACTACAATAGTTTTTCACCAAATAAGGTAGGAACTTGAATACTATTCATTACACTTCTGTTGTTTACCTTGAGGATAAGGTAAAAGTCAAGTGTGGAGGTGTGATAAGTGTATATTTACACTTATAATCATGATATTTTCAATCATAAAACACTATGGTTTAAGTCATTTTATACTTCATATAAAAGATTTCACGTGGTATGTAGTTGTTTTTTATGTAAATGCAGAAACTAGGTAAATCTTGGGAGTAAAATGATCAAAAGTGGAATTATATGGAAAAAGAGTGAAAAAAGGTGCAAAAAGATGCATGGAACACAAAGATTTGGCTAAGGATCGAAGTTGTCAAAGATCGACAAAGTTACAAAGAAGAATCATGAAGAAACAACATTTCATGATCGTGACATCTATTAGCGGTTGCGACTTGTCATTCTTCGTAAACAAAAAATTACCAATCAATGTTCACGGTCGCGACATGAGATTCGCGATCACGACTTGGGATGGTTAATGATTTTCTCTTTTAAAACTACATCGCAACTATATACTTGCAGTTATCATCATTTTTCTATTTGATAAGTGGTATTGACAACACCTGTACTTTAAAGCCAAAATCGTGTGAACAAGTTATTAAACTTATTAGTAGAAAAGTGGTGAACAAGTTTTTGGTGCCGTTACCGGGGATAAGTCTTTCGGAACAAGTGTAGCCAAAAATCTTGCGAACAATTGTTCAAACCCTACTACAACAGGTGGATGGCCACCCAGGTGCTACTCAAGGATAAGCTTAGTCTGTTTGAGATGATTGTAAAGCTATTGGCCGGGGCACTGCCAGTCTATTGACAGAGGCTCAAGACCTACACTTTCACTTCTTACAATGAGGTTTTAAAGAAAGCTGAGAAACTTGAGTGGATTGAATCCCTGGACACACCCGTGGGGAAACCACCCAATGGGTACTAATATGAAAAGGTGATAATTGGGAAAGAAGACCCCCCGCATGTGAAGGATGAGGATGCTAATAATGTAATAGTTAGTATTTGAACTCTTTTATGTTAACAAACTCTGCCAATAAGGCTTTTGAATCTTCGAATTCGTCGAACTTTGCTTGCTTGCTTGATATCCTTTCGGATGACATCACACATTCTCGTGAACATGAGCATAATGACTTTCGCATACATGACACATCATAGCTTGAAATTAATTTGGGTGTAAATGAATCCCCTATAATAATTTCAAATGACTTGACTCTTGAGGAAAAATGAGAGATAACATAGGTACTTAAATAACACGTGATAGCGTTTACCTGGTCCTATGAAGACATGCCAGAGGATGACAGAAAGATCGCCAAAATATAAAATCTCCAATGACTATTAAGTCAGTCAAATAGAAGATGACACGATTGAGACTAAAGTGGGCCAGAAGAGTCAAGATAGAGGTACTAATGCAAATTGAAGCTAAGTTCCCCAAAGTAGTTAAACACCCGATAGGTTGGCCAACATGATGCCAGTGTCGAAGATACAAATAAGGAGTTAAGCATTTCAATGTGTCTTCGAATTTATCACGTGACTCATCACTATTTGTGGACCGATCATCACACTATTGAAGGAGTACCAATAGATAACGTCTTTTTGCGTTCGATGAAATTAAACTATGTCTGATGTAGGTTCTGAAGCCTTCCATCCCTGATAAATCACTCATTCCTTATTTGGCTATCAAGAAATCAGGGAGAATCATTGAAAAGGTGAATATCAAGCATCATCGCTCATCATCGTGTATACTTCAAGCCAACAGAGTGGTAGGAGCGGCCAACAAATTAATAAAAAATGATGAACGAAGAAGCTGTTATGAACCCACCAAGATAGGCTCAAACGCTATCACGTCTAGGTGAAAGAAATAAATCATGTAAAAAGCAATACAAAAAGAAAAAGTAAGTAGCCTGTCAATTAGCACTCTGATAATTGAGCAAAAATTAGGGCCTGTTTTCAAAATACAAAAAGAATAGTCTGTTGAGTTGAAAACCCAAAAAGGTTGGCTCAGACAAAACTTAGGACATCAAAAGAAAAGCAAGCACATTGATTAGAAAACCTGAAAGGGCTAATCGATGGCAGAAGTCAAATCATTCGAAACATTCATACCCCTGTTAAGTTCATCAATGAATTGTCATTCTTGCTAAATCTTTATACATATGTTTACCTTTAGTGATTGCATGCCAATGGTAGAATATCGCATGTAAGCATCTCATCACATCATGGTTCAAAAAACAAAAAAAAAAAGAAAAGAAGAAAGAGATAAGTCTGCTAGATTGAAAATCTGAAAGGGTGGTCTAGGTATAAATTAAGACAAGGTTGGATAGATTGAAAACCCGAAGGGTGGTCTATGTAGAAATTAGAACCGAAGAAATATCAATTTCATCATCTTCTCCTCGAAATGGCACAAAGAATTGTTTATCTCCCCTAGATGTTAGGAAGAATATCTTCGGATTTCCCTCGTAGAGAGGATTGTCATAATAAAAGCTTCCAACTCTCATTATCAACTTCAAAGTGAGCATCACCAACATGGTTCGGGATCAACATTAACATCATTGGCACCATACCAAAGAAGGAAACGAGCATAAAAAAGTCAATGACTCATCCAAATCCTCTGTAAACCAAATTCAGGGTTTGAACTTGACTCTGATTCATCCATAAAATCGAACTTTGACTCAGACCCATCATCACTCTGAAGAAGTCATGTCTACAAAACTCGACCATCTACAAAAAGGCAACCGGGGAATGCCTAATGAGAAGAATCCTGGGGCCACTCATGCACCAGGATAAGAGGGTATCAACTTCTACTATCGACTGGGCCCAATACTCCAAAGCCAACAATGCCTGCAACAGAAAAATATACATCATGTGATAGATATTGTTCATGCATAAAGTTATTCATACATGCATACGCATCATGTCACTTAAAGGTCAAGGCGATGCTAAGTCGAGGCAATGCCATTCTAACGAGAAAAACACTCTACCTCCACATGAGGAAACTACAAGTATCAAGAAGATATCGGAGCAACACATCACTAAAATTGAGAATGACAATGGCCCAACTCAAGTATTCAACTTCATCAAATTCAAGCCTACCTAGTCCTCTTTCAAGCAGTATTACAACATCACAAAAGCCTCCCAAAATAATGGAGTGGCCATCGGGACATCCTCGAAAATCTCAAACTCAAATCTCCACGTTTATCACGGGGTTGAAGAAAAATCTCTCAGAACCCTCATGTTTTAATTCTTGATTGAAGGGGAAAACTTTCCAGGTACTTTCATGGACCAGGCGAAGTGGATTCACGGCTACGGGGTACCCCTTCAACTCACAAGGGGCATACAATTCAAACCGCAATGATCAACCATCCCACAGCGAATTTTGACGAAGACTTATTACAGTCGACGCATCATCAAGGGCATGGAGCACATGATTTTCATCCTTTCCCTAGCAGTTCTGAGGGTCACATTCAACCCACGGTTAACTCACAAGGGACATTCATCGCAGACTTTCTACAGTTCGCATACCCTCAAGGACTTCTACAGTCCAAATCTTTTTCGAACTTTTTACAATCAACAGACTTCCTACAGTCCGCATTCCTTTTCAGACTTCTTACAATCAATAGACTTTCTACAGTCCAAATCTTTTTTTTCAACTTTTTACAGTCAAATAAATTTCCTACAGTTCACCATTTGAACTTCCTATAGTTCACTGTTTGAACTTCCTACAGTTCACCATTTATCCGACTTTTTTACAGTCAAACGAACTTCCTATAGTTCGCAATCCTTTGACTTTTTACAGTCAATGAACTTCCTACAATTCATCATTTTTCTGACTTCTTACAATCAAATGAACTTCCTACAGTTCACCATTTGAACTTCTTACGGTTCACCATATGAACTTCCTATAGTTCACCATTTGAACTTCCTACAGTTCACCATTTGAACTTCCTATAGTTCACCGTTTGAACTTCCTATAGTTCACCATTTTCTACTTTTTACAGTCAAATGAACTTCCTACAGTTCACCATTTAAACTTCCTATAGTTCACCATTTGAACTTCCTACAGTTCACCAAATAAACTTCCTACAGTTCTCCATTTGAACTTCCTACAGTTCACTTTTTTTTCAGACTTCTTACAGTCAAACGAACTTCCTACAATTCACCATTTACCATTTTTCAGAATTTTTACAGTCAATGAGCTTTCTACAGTTCACATCTTGTCCTGACCTTTTTTTTGTCAGCGGATCTTCTACGATCCACGTCGTCAGTAGGCTTTGCATAACCTACACACGGGATTCTCAACCAGGAGGATGGAGGCACTTGGTCAACATTCTCTCCCCAACGGTTCCAGCAGTATCAACCAGCCAAGGGTTAACCCTCTAAGGGCAATCATTGCTAATCGGGCTATTCACAAAGGGCATCGAAAGACTATTCACCGAAGGCCATTGCACCGAGATGAAAGCTTCCAGTCATCATCCCCGAAAAGTGCCAACCGATACCGGGTAGGTATTATCTCTAAACCCTGCTGCTCTTTCAATCGTGGGACCATACTAATCTCATATCAGCAGTGATCTCACGAGGGGCAGCCTGTGAGCACGGGATTTTTATTCTCGACTCGCGAGTTCGATGATGAAGCTGTAATTTTTCCCTTGTTAGCTTTTCACATTTTGCAGGGCCTTGAAATTGTTCGGAAATCATCTGCCTTGTCTCTTTGGGCTTCTTTTTACTTAAAAAAGCCCACCTGTATATGCCATATTGTTAACGATATCATATTTGCAAGCAGATAAAAAAAACAATTTCTGCATTATTAAGTCACAAGACCCCATCCTTACCCAATAATTTTGGATTATCCTGACTTTACACCCTGTCAAGATAATGGGAAGAAAATGATACAAAAAGATATGAGGGGTATGGGACCTTTTTGGATTGAAGGGAGCCCCTTAAAGATAAGTCTCATTATGAGGCATAGGGGGGAGCAGCTCATCAGAAAAAGGGGGAGCTCATCAGATTTTAGCAGCAAAAGAAAAAACTAGAAAACCAAAAGGAGAACTCACAATCAAAAAGAAAAAGAGTTTCAAAAGATTAGTGTTTTAGAGTATTTTTTTTAGTTGAAACTCAAAGGATGAAGGACTCCTACCTTCTCTCTTCCTCTTCTTACAAGCCATATCCTAGAAGCTTTGCCTTCCCTCAAAGGGTAGACCTCTACTCTCCATTTCCATCAAAAATCGCAAAACCGAACCAAAGAAAAGAGGAGGACTTTCCGGGTACTTTCGTGGACCAAGCGAAGTGGATTCACGGTTACGGGGTAAGCCTCTGAGTTCCTAGAGTCGTGTCTCACTTATATGCTTGATGTGTGAAAAGTGTGAAAATGTAAAGATTTGTAAAATAAACAGAAAACTGCATCGCTCTGTCTCCGTAACGATGCCGTTAACGGTAACGGCATTGCCTTCCAGGCAGAACCCAGGTGGAAAGTTTGTAAATTTTTCAGATTTCGATTTAAGTTCAGGAGGGTCAGCGGTGACTATTCTGGCTATAACCTGAACTTTCAAGCAACATAATACGAACGTTTAACAAATTTTGCAAACTCGGGATTATTCCGAAAGGAGTTTGTACGGTTGAGGTCGGTTCCCCTTCACTGGCCAATATGATGATTCATTTTCTTCTTACTATAACTACATCCACACTTTCATATTTTTTGTTCACTTTATTGTTGACAGAGAAGAATAAGATACGCTTAAAACTGTTTTGGTTAGTTTTCTTATATTTATTTATTGTCGCTATCTTCAAAATGAATTAAAGCAATCACAATAATTTGTAATTCTTGATAAAAAGATGAAATGGAGGTTTTGACTCTGACACCCACTACAACACTAGTTGTCGGTTGTCCAAAATATATAGTCCTGGACAAATAATTAAATGTGTGAATTATTAGGTAAATTAAACAATTTATCTGCTTCAAAGTATTTGTCACAAAAAATAATCATTCAATAATAAATTGACAATTTGAAAAAGAACTTTGATATTCTATACCACACTTAATTAATGAAATATCTATTGTAAATTGTAATTAATATTAAATCAGATGTCACTAAATTGCTGATCATGTCATTGTAGGAATTGTTTTCAATTCGACTCTCAACTCAGAAATTAATATTGAGGACTGGTTCCTAAGGTAATGGACTTTTAATACAAATTTCACTGTGCATGTGAGAGCATTTACTGTAATTTCCAAATATAAGTGATACGTGGAAAAAAAAAACTCTTTTTGATGATGTGGTAATAGTCTTACAAATAGATAATATCTATTTATAAAATAATGATGGTAGATTGTCTATTCTATTTTGAATTGTATTTATTGTAGACTATGTCCATTTGGTTATCTGCATTTAGACAATCAAATATACATTGTCTACAATTAATGATGACACATAGATGTCACATCATATAGGAAAGATGAGCTAGACAAGCTAAAGATGTATTTTCAAATTGATTGTCTATTCCTTCCTATATGTAATGACAATTTGTGACATAGACAAATTACTAAAGATGCTCTTATATTGGACTCTATTGGGACATCATGGAACTTGTGTTGAGATTTGAGAATAGACCTGTTCGTGGGCCGGGCGGGCCTGAGCCCGCTTCAACAGACCGGGCTTGGACACTCGTTTTTTAAAATAGCCTGGCCCGAGCCCGAACCCATCAAAGCCCGAAAATTTATGGGCCAGACTTGGTTTTTATATACATACCCAAGTTCGACCAGACGAATAATATTATTTATTTATTATATATTTATACATAAAATTTATAATTATTTTAAAATTTTATATTTTATTCAATTAAATTTGTATACTTGATTACAATAAATGTTACTAAATATTAAAAATTTTAAGTAAACAATGTGCAATGATATTAAAGATTTAAACATATTTCAGTTTATTTTATATTTTTTCTATTTAATTTAATAAAAAAATTTATAATAAAAAAATATCCATGAGCTTGAGTCGGGTTTGGGAATGACCTTATAAGCCTGACCCGAGCCCAAAGTTCTAAAATATGAGTTTGGACTAGGCTTAGGTTAACGTTTTTAGTAAAAAGCACATCAAACCCGGCCCAACCCGTGTAGTTGAGAACCCAAATAATATATTCAAATCCTTTATCCTCCATATAAAAATCACCTTTTCATGTTTCACTCTTTAATATTTTTATATGTGACAAATTTTAGTCATTTTTTTCAATTTTTTGAAATGCGACAATAGATTTCTCTGTTTTCTCAACACCCACCGACGAATGAAAAAACAAAATTTCATTTTCAATCATAATAATACAGTATATTCTAAGTTTTGAATTATGGTGGTAATTATAATTTATTAATACCCATACTCCACAAGTGGCCTAATAGCCATTCATAGTGAGAGATTTGATTGAGGTATAATTTGATAAAATTAAATTAATCATCAATTACCACTGGTTTGGAAATTACTAAATTCAAGGATATATTTACTAAATTATATTTATAAGAAATTTTAAAAAATAAAATAATTACCAAGTTTAACTTAAATTTCAATGAATTCAATATATTTAATTTAATATTTTTTTTTTTCAAACTATCTTACCTCCAGATTCTTTATTTACGATTTTAAAACAATTATTTATATTTATTTTTTAAAATTAAAAAATCATCAATAATAACAAACAACAGCTCCAACAGTTAGTAAGTAATTCCATGATAATAAGTGACATCTTGACGGACCAATATGTAATAATTAATTATAAGTTTCTCTATTAAAATGATATAAATAATATGTCAACATTTTATCAAGATGATACAATAATCAATAACTTCCAAGAAATTAAAAGTGTGTTCATTTGGTTCTGTATAAACCTATTGGTTAGGTGGGCTTGGAGTGCTTCTTCGAATTTTTAACTAAAAACATCAACAGTTACAAACCTGACTCACATTTTAAAATGTAGAGTTCGGGTTAGGTTTACGAAGTCATTACCAAGTCCGGCCCTTAGACACATGATTGGTTTTGAGGAATATAGTTTGTTTAGTTTATGTAAATTTTATAGCTTAGGTTATTTGTTTTTTTGTGTTCTTCAGTTAAGATATGTGGTTGATTGCATTGTTTGTTTTTTGGTGGATTATTTTGCTCGATCATTTTATATCCCTTGGGTGGAATTATCCATTAGTTGCATTAATGTATTTGCTTGGATTAGCCCGTTGTTTTGTCCTTGATTCACTGATATTGTTTCGGCTTATAAAATGAATATTGTATGTTGCAACAAAAATGTATTTGTTGAGAACCACAAAATAAAATAATGAACATTGTGAGGAAAAAATTAACCGAAAAATCATAATGAATTTAGATTATAGGTACAAGTAGCTTTCATAAAAAAAAAGCTAATAATCCCCTAAGCATTATTTTTTATTGTTGAACCAAGATATTCACCGAAGTACACAGCGAAAAACATAATTCATATTTTTTTTATTTTCACTCCGAGATGGTCCTAGATGGATCTCAACTGTGAGCGTCACCTTTAACCCATGTTCACCTCCACACTAATTTTTGTTCGCCAATTTGCGAGTGTCTCGTAGGGCAGGATGTTTGACCCCAAGATTTAAAGTTGCTCCATACATTTCCACGAGATTTGATCCCTGATGGATGTTTAATGATGGACTCAGTGGCGGAGCCAGGACCACAAGTGGGGTAGGGCTCTCTAGTCGGCAATCATCTAGCTAGTGACAGTCATATATTTTAGCTTATAAAAAATTAGTTCAATAAATTATTAATGTCATGCAATTTGTTTAGAATAAGTCTCAAATAAGTTATATTTTAGCCGTAAAATAGTTATGAATTTCATAAATTTAAATTTTAATATTATTGTACTTTTGTTATGGGTTGATTATTGAAAAAATGATTGAAAATGAAAAAAAAATTAAAAAAATTAGGTATAGATAAGGAAAAAGATTTTTAAAGAATGTAGTTAAGAAATAAAAAAATGTGTCGCAACTTAAATTGGAAATAGTTAAAATTAAAACATTTCAAATTAAATTCTTATTAATGATATTTTATTAAATTTTCTTTAACATATCTTCACATTTAAATTTCAATATATCATTTTTATTTTTTCATTTCTTACTTCATCTTTTACTTTAAGCTTTGTAAAATTTCTTCAATAGAAGGTGGGGCTGTGAAACATGAAACCTCCAATAAATTTGGGTAGGGTTTCAGCATAGCCCCGGCCCCCCTTGCCACCACTCCTGGATGGACTAGTCCCCACCACTAGATCACGTTTTAGTAATGTTATAATTCAGTTTTAGTTTAACAAAGTTATAAATTACATTCGAGTATTGGACTTTGTAGTTGCAATACGTTAAAAAATATAAGAGTCTAATTGTCAGGGCGGCTTTTATAATTTTAGGGAAAAAAATCCTCTCTCCAAATCCTATCCCCAATCTTGTCCCTCCAATCAGATAATATCACGTGTTAATTTTTATTATATTTTAATAATTATTAATTTCTCTCTCCAAATTTTTTAATTAAAATATAATAAAAGTTGACACGTGGCATTATCTGATTAGAGGGGACAGGGTTGGGGACACAGTTAAGGACAGAGGATTGTTTTCCTAATTTTAGGCCCAAAGTCAAAGTGTAAATTTAAAGTTTACGGGTTTTCATGTCAAATTGTGTATCGAGAAGTAAATATTTACGAGGCTCTAAATCAACATAAATACATATATAAATTTTTTATAATTTTTCAGGATACACTAGGACTGGCTCTCCTAATTGTTATCCCTGAATTAGTGCACATCATTCCTCGTGGATGGTGCGGGGGATATTGGTACGGAGGAGCACCCCTTCTGTCACGTATAATTGCGCCAACCAGCCCCTGCTTGACAAGTAGTGGCATGCTAAATCTATTTGATTAATCGTAATTTAATTCTTTTGTTTCCTTTCATACATTATATCAACATTTCATTCATTATCAACCTCATAACCCTACAACCAGTTTTTTTTGTTTGTTTCTTTTTTATTATTACTATTAGACTGTCATTATGAAATATCAATACATTATATGTTAATTCAAGGGATCTTTAGGTAAATGTCTATGGTACAATATATAAATTTCATTCAAAATTTTATCAAATTACAAAAAAATCTCCCTCAAGTTTCAATTTTACATTATTATGTAAAAAATGTTTTAAATTTTATTTTTTACGTTCTAGTTATATAACTAGTATATATATCAGGTATATAACAGATGTGTAAAAACAGTTTAGGTGGAGGAGACACAAAAATGAATATATATTA
>CATIWQ010119067.1:0-14956 GCA_949673415.1 Euphorbia schlechtendalii | reverse complement strand
AGTGGTATGGAGCATAAAATGCAACCTCTAAAAAAAGGGGAGAGTGATATGAAGCATAAAATGCAACCACTAAGAGTGTTTTAGCATCCTAGGTTACCTAAAAATGACTTGAGATCAATCTTTTCAAAGTGTGGTATTTTTATATTATGCTTAAGAGAAGAAAATATTCGAGTGAGCATATAACGATTATAAGAAGATGCAATTCAGTTGGCCCTCCCTTAAAAGCAAAGATATGCAAAGGGTCTATATAAATTGCACATTACTAATTTGTGAGAAATTTCAAACTTCTACTTGAGTCTTATGCTACGTGGAAATGTGGTACTCACTACAATAGTCTTTTCGCCAAATGAGGTACAAACTTGAATACTATTTTATGCACTTCTATTGTATTTACCTTGGGGACAAGGCAAAAGTTAAGTGTTGGGGTGTGATAAGTGTATAATTACACTTATTATCATGATATTTTCAATCGCAAAACGATATGTTTTTGAGTAATTTTATACTTCATATAAAAGAATGCACGTGGTATGTAGTTGTTTTTTATGCAAGTGCAGAAACTAGGTGAATCTTGGGAGTAAAATGATCAAAGATGGAATTCTATGTAAAAGAGTGAAAACAAAAAGATGCGTTGAACACAAGGAGTTGGCATAGGATCGAAGCTATCAAAGATAGGTAAAGTTGTAAGAAGAATTTTGAAGAAAAAAACACAATTCACGGTCGTAACACCCATTCGCGGTCACGACTTGTTATTCTTCAAAACAGAAAGTTGTCAACCATTAGTAACGATCACGACATGTGATTCGTGGTCACGACTTGTGATGGTTATTGGTTAACTCTTTTCAACTACCAACTGCCAAATAAGTATGTTCAACAACCATCAACTACCAGACAAAAAGACACCTTTTGGAAGTCAACCAATCATGAAAAGGTGCCTTTCTATTGTGGATAAGGATGAATCTTTGCATCCAATCATATTGAAGAGATGCAACACTTCGCCAATGGACACAACCCTTCGTTTGGATAGACGCAACCCTTCGCACTCTATAAATAGGGTTCAAACTCAACCAATTTCAAGATATATGGTGGAATATGGTGCATAGATGACACATGGTAGACGTGTATGTATAGATAGAGAGTGAAAATATATAGATTTCACTACGTTAAAAGTTATAGCGAGAAAATGTTTAAGTGAATCAATTCTTATTTCGATCACTAGATTTCTCCACTTATTCGAGCGATTGTTATATGAGTGTAATTGCAAAGAATAGCATCCTAGCGGAGGTTCTGTACGAGTTGAGACCAAATTCAAAGTAAATGCAGGAATTGCGAGAATTGACGACTCCCATTAAAAAAGTGAATACGGTTTGATCAACTTTAGCTTTCACTTGCATACCTTACAACTGTACTTTGTTTTCTACTTATACTTTCTATTTTGAAGTTTATGATATGTCTATGTGTCATAACGAGTATTTCATCTTGCGTCTCTCATATTAATTAAGTTATATGCTTTCGAGTTAACTTTAAAAGTGATTTCGGGGTTAACAAGATTGTGTATAATCATTGGATCTGTGATTATAACGTTGTTTAGTGAGCCAACATTTTTGGAGTGGTAACTTGCTAAATATGGCTATATGAGAGCGACCCGTACTAAGCATAATAATATTGTTATCCAGGTTCTTATAAGTGTCATTATTAGTTTACCCTAGATTTAGAAAAGTCATTTCATGTGTTGCTCTACGATGAATTATTGAATATTTGGACATCTAGAACCGAGTTTGTTAAAGTTATCTAGTGTAAGAAATCTTCTTGATGATTTTGCATGTTTTTCTCTACTATACTTATTCTTAGGGAAAATCTATATAGTTTACATCTTCTCCACTCTGTTCATGCATCTGTCTATTCATCAGTCTCTCATCCAATCCATCCAAAACCTTAAAAATTATCTTATTTCTTTTGTTCCATAACTCTAGTTGGTCTTAAGTACCGAATTCCTTCCCTGTGGGATTGATATCTTTTAAAACTACATCAAAACTGTATACTTGCAGTGGTCACCATTTTTCTATTTGATAAGCGGTATTGACAACACCTGTTCGCATTTTTAACTTTCATCTTATCAGTAGGAAAGTGGGGAATAAAGTTTTTGGCTTCATCACCGAATATAAGCCCTCTAAATTAGTATATTCAAAACCTTGCGATCAGCAACCGTCCCCCTAATCTATTAATTACATTTCCTTGAAAATATTTGTAATACCCGAAGGAAAATAAAATCCCAGGCATAAATTTAACCTAATCTACCTCTATCCACAAAATTTAGCACATGTTATACCACAAAATGAATATAAACATGTATGTTCGATTTGATTTTAGAGAGGCCCGTATGGCCTAATTAAAATATCGAAGATTGAAATTCTTGTTTTAGGAGAAAAATAATTTATTTTATTTACAAATATGTTGCTCGTTTTTATTTAATGAAAATGACCGCATGATAAAAATGTGAGATCTGTTATCTGGGGAATAATTTGTATTCCCTTCATGGGGAATTCTAACATAAATCTCCATAATTAAATTAATTGGAAATAAAAGATGGAAGAAAGCTTAAATTGCGAAGTAATAAAAAGAATTAATAAAAATTGAAATTAAAATGACATAGAATTAATCCTAGGTTAATATGTAAAAAAATAAAGAAGTCACGAGAATAAGCAACTCTAGGAACTGAGAGGCTTACCCTTTCGGTGCGAATCTACTTCGACGTATCCGCTTGATCTTCGGGTACGTTCCTCGTTCGTTTTTGTTTGATTAGAGTGAAAAAAGTGTTATTTTTATCCTAAAAATAATCAGACTTGGACTCTAAATTTGTGTTAGGTCCAAGGATATCTAAGGATTTTTTAGAAAGAAATGGAAAAAATAGATTTTAAAAAATAATTAAATCTAGAATCCAAACTTGTTTTGAACCCGAAAATAATCAAAAGATTTTTTAAAAGAAAGATTAAAAGTTAGAATTATTTCCTCTAGGAAAATATATTTTCATAAAAAATTCCCTTTATTTTATCGAGAGAAATGTTATTACTTTTTATAAAATTTTCAATGATCTTTTCTACTGAAAATTTCCCCCACCTATAAGTGAATTTAAGAAAATCTGGATTTAGGCTTGCTGGCAACGCTAGCATTTGGCCTTGCCAGTACATGCTGGCGAGGGTGGCGCCGCATTTCCCTTAAATCTAAATATTTTGTAAATGATACCATCTTTGATATCTTTTCCTTTTCAATTCTTTTTAATCTTTTATTATTTCTTTTATTAAAAAATTATTTAATTAAATTATTCAAAACCCTTTAATACTTATTTAGGTCTTTAAAAATATTTTAAACCTTTAAATTTTCACTTTAGGTTTTTTAAATATTTTTACGGTCCTAAATATTTATTTAGGGGCCGAAATATTTTTTTTATGAGGAGAGCTCTCATTTGAAGATCATCAGACGGTCGAAAATTATGCTATTTAAGGATTAAATCTTGAAAACCGTCATCATCGAAAGCACATGCTGGTACAAAAATCTCATGCTCACACATGTACTTAGTGTTAGACATGATATATGTCCTAGAGGCAATTAGGGCAATATATCTTTATTAGTTATAATGTACAAACAATTATCAGATTATTGTTATCAATAATAATGACATCCTTGTTGTTTATAATTGTTTATTTAAATTATGTATCTCGCCCATATCATACATGTGCAATAATGTATATACTCATTGATAAGACAAAGTCTATGACTACTTCATAGCTTGAAAGTGCGAGGACATAGTGGGAAGTGGTGTGAGAACTGCACTTACATGTTTCTATGAATAGTCTAAATATTCCTAATCATAAGTTCATTAAGATTGGACATCAATGAAGTGGATAGACTAGCATGTGTAGGCTTACTCCTTGGATTAGATCCAAGTAGTCGATCTCACGAGTTGAAGGTGGTACCTTGAGTTAATACATGAACGTATTCGGGTAATACATTGGAGATCTCTATAATATAGACACTCAAAAATAACTATATCCACGTGTTGGGGTCATATCTTGTTGCAATAGCAGTAATGTATCCTCAAACCTTATATAATAGTTACCTTGTGTAGAAGTAGCTATACTTTGGGTCATGCTTATTCATACCCTGCTATTCAGGATGATACGAGTGATTATGGATATAGTGATGATCACTCATTGGTAAGCCGAGTAGTCAAGATGGGATTCATCGCTTCTGATATAGTGATATAATTGGAGTTGTACCTTAAGACCTCTTATTGAAGAGACACTCTCATAACCTCTGATCAAAGTATAAGATTGATAGAACAGTTTTCTAGTCAATCTTGATACATTATGATGAGTGGTGTTCTTCGTGAATAAGTCTGATTCCAGGATAGCTACGGTTATTACATGAGCTAACACTTAATCCGAGTTCATTAAACTGGATGATACTTAACCTGATGGAAGGAGTGTATTGTATTGGTTACTATTGCACAACCAGATCAAGTCACAAGCACGTGACATTTCGAGTATTGAGGTATAATACACCTTTACTAGAAAGCCCATTTGATCTTCTAGAGTTATCGGGTTCCATATCAATCTAGAGCAATGAGTCTAAAGGTTTTTGAATGGGAAGCCATGTTTATGTTAACCTCTAGCGGCTCTATACTTTGGGATCCTATGAGGCCACACACTTTGAGTCTTTACCAGACTAAGTAAAGAACTACTAGACTGGATCTATATCGAGAATATAAGGAAAGTCAAAATTGTTTGATGAATTATTAATTGGTTAGACCAAATAATAATTAAAAGGATTTAAAGGAGGAGTTTTGGGAAAAATTGCTTTGGGCGAAGTAAGGGAATTTTTCCCATTACTGATGGGCCTCGCAAATACGGGATGTTCTCTGGTGGTGTCTACGCTACTACCCCGTGAGCAAAACTTGCTCATGTAGCAGGCCCTACTACAACCAGCAGGCTAAGCTTACTGGACAAGGCAAGCCCTTCAGGGCTTACCTTGTGCCGTAGCGCACAGCCCCCCGTAAGAGGGCAGTGCGGGTGGGTCAACCTGCAGAGCCTAGGGCTCCACGCGTGTGACCCTCACGTGGGATGGGGCTTTTCTCCAACCTACATTGCTAAAAGGGGAAGCTTTCAGCTCCCCTTCTCCCTATATATAGCCTCCTCTTTCTCCTTTGTTTCTCACTTCAGCTTAGCCTTCATTTTGAGTTTTAACATATTTTCTTCATGAGCTTTCTATGAGATCCTCCACGAGTTTCTCCATCATCCCAAGAATTCTTTTGAATGCTCATTCATATTTTGAAGTGAACCTTCTAAGTTATATTTTTGGGTTGGTCTTCGAGTGGTCTAGTAGCTGCTATTTACCAATGAGTTCTTCCTCAATGAAAGGTGTTGGCTAGTGAAGATCTATGTGGATCAGTCATAAAGGTCGTCCTAATTTAGAGGCTAGTGCTAAAGAAGTGTTATCAAATTGTTCTATGGGAGCATCGCACCAAAGGAATGCATGCATTACATAATAATGCTCTTAACTTAGATGCTATGTTTCTTTTAATAAGTTTTATAAACCTATGAGCATCTATGGAATGTTTCAACTTAGGTTATATCAATCATGGCATGCTTAAGAGATCCTTTAAGGTTAATTTTAAGTTTTGAAATTCCGCTTTGCTATTGCATGTTCAATTGTTATCTTAATTAATCAGCAGTGGTATCAGAGCCTGCCTATTGCTATGCATGATTGATGATAATATGTTGAAGTGGTATTTTCTATTAATTGATTAAACAATGCTATCTATGACTTAAGTTTCAATTTCTGTTATAGAAAATTATGTGATAACTAGATTAATGTTTTGCTCAAACTTAGTCCAAGTGATTATTATATAAATTAATAAAATTTTACCTTAAGTGTAAATGCTTTAAATTGAGGGTTGTCCAATACTTCACTTGATTAAAAGAACGAAATCATTAAATCATAATTGTTTGTGGTACAATGAATTGAAGTGCCCGTGGTTATTTTAACAAGGATTCGACTTGGCTGCTCATCTACTTTAAGGGGGCCTCTCCTACCTTGAAATCTCCATAGGTATAAGGTTTAAGCGTACCCAAGGGACTTTTATGACTTAGTTGATTTCTTGTATCGGAATTGAATTTCACATATTGTTTTACAACCGTGGTTTATGTTGTTAAATTAAAACTTATAAACATAGGTACAAGAACTTAAACATAGACCTTGTTTGTTTTGCATGCTATGTTGAGTCTTGGCATAATGGAATGAATACGATATACCAGTCTTGAGCATGTTCCCTTAGATTAATAATTCCAAATAGCTTGGAATTATTATTATCATAATCATATCCATCAGGGTGAGACTAGATGCACCAGCAAAATCCCTACAACAATATTATGGTGGTAAATAGTTTTCCCCTCATAAGTCGTGATACGAACTTTATTAATGGATGTAAGGACATGTACAACATGCTTTCACTTAACATGTTTTTGGTTATGACACTAGATGGGGTTAATTCCTTAACCAAAATGGGTTAGTTGTCCATGTTAGTGGAGCTAATTAAAGATTGAAGACATATTACGCACATCTCGAGAAAGAGAACTCAAATGGACTAGTAATTGCATCGAGTGAAAATGGACGGGTTCCAACCATGGTCGTGTTGTTATGGCTTGACCTGCTATAGCGGGGCTATGATGAATGGCTATAGATGCTACCTACTAAGGAAAATTGTTTGGACCAAATTTCCCAAATTCAATAGAAGGGGCTATTTGAATGTCGAGAAAAATAGTAGGAATTATTTGCTTAATTAAAGACTTATATTAATTGCATATACATATACTAATGTCTGAACAATTTCTATCTTATATCCAGGTTGAACCATGAATCCAAACATAAACCTTCGCTCAATTCTTGACAACAAACTACATGGTTCAAACTTTACTAATTGGTTCAAGGAAGTGAGGATAGTCCTCAGATCTAAAAGGTTAGCTTATGTTTTGGATGAG
This sequence comes from Euphorbia schlechtendalii, assembly GCA_949673415.1. NCBI lineage: Eukaryota > Viridiplantae > Streptophyta > Magnoliopsida > Malpighiales > Euphorbiaceae > Euphorbia > Euphorbia schlechtendalii. Next base: position 7,922 of record CATIWQ010119067.1, on the reverse strand, counting down.
CCCCTCCCTCATGAACCTAATGTTGATGCCAATGAACATGAGGCATAGGAGAAGCATAGAAAGGATTGTGAAATGGCAGCATGCATAATGTATGCAACCATGAATTCTGAGCTTCAGATACAGCATGAGAGCATGGACTTAAACACCATGATTCTCCATCTTGGAGAGATCTTCTCAGAGCAGGCTAGGTTTGAAAGATTTGATACATCAAAACTCTTATTCGAAATGAAGATGCAAGTTGGCACTTCAGCACTGCAACATGCTCTTAAACTATTAGGTTATATAGAGAAGTTGACTCGATTGGGTTTTGTGATGGATCATAAATTATGTGTGGATCTGATTTTTGCTTCATTGACTGATATTTAATCACAATTTGGGACTAATTATTATATGAACAAGATTGATGTCACACTGCACGAGTTGGTCAACATGTTAAAAATAGTAGAACCTAAGATTTGAATGGATCCAAAGGCTTTACTTCTGGTTGAGAAAATCAAACTTTCCAAGGGTGGGTCCCCATTTGGAAAGGGTCTGAGTGTCAAGAAGAAAATCAGTAAGAAGAAGAAATTAAGAAAGGAACTGTAAATGTCTACTTCTGATGTGGCAAGGTAGGCCACTGGAAGAAGGATTGTAAGGTTCAGATTTTTGAACAAGTGAAGAAGAAGCCAAGTGAGGCATCTACTCAAGTATATTCATGCTAGAGAGTTTCTCTATAGTTCCTTATGAGTCTACATGGGTATTGGATACTGGTTGTGGTGCTCATATCTGTACTTCTATGTAGAGGTTGAGGAACAGTAGGAGGCTTGTAAAGAGGGAAATGGACCTAAAAGTTGGAAATGGAGCACAAGTTGTTACAATAGCTGTAGGGATATATAGCCTTTTTTACCAGTGGCCTAGTCTAGTTTTGAATAATTGCTATTATATTCCTGCGATCATCAGGAATTTTAATTCTTTTGCTCATTTAGCAATAGATGGATTTGAGATTTTATTTTCCAATAATAATTGTCAAATTCGACACGATAATGTTCTTTATGCTTGCAGAATATGTGTTGATGGCATTTATGCTCTAGATACTAAAACTAAAATTCTAAATATGAACATTGTTAAGAAATTGAAGTTAGATAATGAGAAATCTTCATACTTATGGCATTGTCATCTAGGCCATATAAATGAGACTTGCTTAACTAAGTAACACAAATGTGGTGACTTGGGCCCAATGGAATGGGAATCCTATGGGGCATGCGAACCTTGTTTAAAGGGAAAGATGACTAAGAAACCTTTCAAATGAAAGGGTCACTGTGCCACAAGTACTTTAAAAGTAATACATTTCAATTTATGTGGTCCAATGAGTGTTAAAATGCATGAAGGTTTCATCTACTTAATAACTTTTATCAATGATTACTCACAATATGGTTATTTGTACCTAATGAGGCACAAGTCTGAAAGCTTTGAGAAATTCAAAGTACAGAACCAAAGTAGAGAAATAACTTGGGAAAAGTATCAAGACCCTACGATTCGATCGAGGTGGTGATTACTTAAGCCAAGAGTTTTAGGATTATCTAAGGGATAATGGTATTTCATCCTAGTGGAAACCTCCTTAAACATCCCAACACAATAGAGTGTCAGAAAGGAGAAATCGAACTCTACTCGATACAGTTTGGTCCATGATGAGCCCAACAGAACTCAATAGATCCTTTTGGGTTTATGCACTTGAGAGCATAGTTTATATTCTAAATAGAGTGCCCTCAAAATCAGTTTATTAAACACCATACGAAATGTGGTATGGTAAGAAACCATCTTTCTCACCTTAGAGTTTAGGGATGTGCACTTTATCTAAAGAGGACAAGTACAGATAAGCTGGGTGCTAAGTCTAATAGGTATTTGTTTGTATGTTACCCTAAAGGGATTATGGGTTATACATTTTATAATCCCAAGGAACAAAAGGTACTCGTTTCTAGAAATACTCAATTCCTCGAGAAGAAGCATATACTTACGAAAGCTAGTGGGAGAAATCTTGAGCTAGGCACTCAAGAAAATCAAAAAGATAATCAGTTGATTGTTCCTACACTTATTACATTAGAAAGTGTAAGCATGGAACAACCTATTATAACACCAACATTGCATATGTCAAATCAGGCTCTAATTGGTCTTGATCGAAATGGTTTTTTCATCACTAATGATAAGCATATCTTCATTATAGAGGATGCTGAGCCCAAGACTTATAAGGAGGCAATGGAAGGCTTAGAGTCTAACAAATGGTTTACATTCATGAAGTTAGAGATGGACTCCATGTACAAAAATCAAGTGTGGAACTTGGTTAATGCTCCAAGTGAGATTAAGCCCATAAGATGCAAGTGGGTTTTCAAGAAGAAAATTGACATGGATGGTAAGGTGATTACCTATAAAGCAAGGCTAGTTGCAAAAGGTTACAATCAGGAAGAAGGTATTGACTATGATGAAACCTTTTCACCAGTGGCCATGTTAAAGTCTATCAGAATACTCCTTGCCATCGCTACTCATTATAGTTATGAGATTTAGTAGATGGATGTGAAAACAACGTTCCTTAATGGGAACTTAGATAGGGATGTATATATGATACAACCCAAAGGTTTTACATCCCAGGATGGCACGATGGTATGCAAGTTGCAAAGGTCCATTTATGGACTTAAACAAGCATTAAGGAGTTGGAATATTAGGTTTCACGAAATAATTCGAGATATTGGTTTTGTGTTAAATGCTAATGAGCCCTATGTATATAAGAGGGCTAGTGGGAGTGCGATCGTTTTCCTATTATCATATGTTGATGACATATTACTGATAGGAAACGATGTTCCTATTCTTTAGACAGTAAAGTCATGGTTGTCAAAGAAGTTCTCCATGAAAGACCTTGGAGAAGCAGCTTTTATATTAGGTAAAAAGATCTACCGTGATAGATCCAGAAGGTTACTAGGTCTTTCTCAAAGTACATACGTATACAAGGTTTTAGCTAGACTTGACCTTTAGCTATCAAGAAAGGGTTATCTCCCAATGTCTAATGGGATTAACCTTTCTAAATTTGAGTGTTTGAGAATACAAAAGGAGAGCCTATGCATGAATGGAATACCCTATACTTCAACAATAGGATCCATTATGTATGCTATGGTATGCACTTGGCCTGAGGCCTCACATGTATTGAGCGTCACGAGTAGATTTCAATCTGATCCAGGTGGGAAGCATTGGATGGCCATTAAAACTATTCTCAAGCACTTATGAAGGATTAAGGATATGTTTTTAGTTTATGGAGAAAGTGATCTCTCTATGAAGAGATACATTGAGCGAGTTTTTAGTTTGACATGGAGGATTACAAGTCCTAATTAGGATATGTGTTTATGTTAAATGGAGGGGCAGTTGTTTGGAAAAGTTTCAAACAAGATGCGATTACCGATTCAACCATTAAACCTAAGTATATAGCTGCTTATGAAATAGCTAAGAGAGCTTTTTAGCTAAAGGGATTTATTGGAGATCTCGATGTGGTGCCCGATATTGTAAATCTAATAGAAGTCTATTACAATAACAATGGGGATATTGCTCAGGCAATGGAACCATGGTCTCATTAGAGAAATGAACACATACTTAGAAAATACCATCTCATTTAGGAGATATTAGCTAGAAAGGATATAAGCTTAGAATACATCCCTACAAATCGAAATCTAGAGGATGGGCTAACAAAGTCATTGATTTAACTTAGGCCTAACTAGCATGTTAAAGATTATGGCATGAAGTACATGGGTAATTCAATCTAGTGCAAGTGGGAGATTGTTAGACATGATGTATGCCCTAGAAATAATTAGGGAAATATATCTTTATTAGTTATAATATACAAACAGTTATTAGATTATTATTATTAATAATAAAGGAATTTGTTGTTTATCAATGTTTATTTAAATTATGTATCTCGTCGGTATCATATATGTGCAATTATGTATATGCTCATTGATAAGAAAAAGTCCATAACTACTCCATAGCGTGAAAGTGTGACATAGTGGGACCTTGAGAACATCACACATGTGTTACTATGAATAGTCAAAATATCCCCAATCATAGCTTCCTTGAGACTAGATATCAATGAAGCAGACAGACTAGCATGTTTAGGCTTACTCATTAGATTAGATCTAAGAATTCAATCTCAAGAACTGAAGGTGGTACCTTGAGTTAACAAATGAATGTATTCGGGTAATACATTGAAGACTGATATAAGACAAACATTCAAAAATAAACTTATCCATGTGTTGGTATCATGTCTTATTGAGGTAGTAGTATAAGTATCCTCAGAGCTGAGATACCGGTTACCTTGTGTCGAAATTGTTATATTTTGGGTCATACTTATTCATACCCTGGTGTTTAGGATGATAAGGGTGATTACGAGTATAGTGATGATCACTCGTTGTTAAGCCGAGCAGTTAAGGTGGGATCCATCTCTCCTGATATAGTTATAAAATGGGAGTTTACCTTAAAGCCTCTTGTTGAAGATACACACTCACAAACCTCTTATTAGATTATGAGATTGATAGAACTAGTTTCTAGTCAATCTCGATACACAAAGGCAAGTGGTGTTCTTAACGAGCAAGTTAAATTCCAAGATAACTACGGCTATTACATGAGCTAACACTTAATCTAAGCTCAGTAAACTGGATGGTACTTAACCTAATGGAAGGATTTATTGTATTAGAAACTATTATAGAATCATATTAAAGTCAAAGGCATGTGATGTTTCGAGAATGGGGGGTCATACACCTTTGCTAGAAATCCCATTTGATCATCTAGAATTAACGAGTTCCATATCAGTCTGGAACATTAATCCTAAAGGTTACCATATAGAAAGCCAAGTTTAGGTTAACCTCTAGCTGCTCTATACATTGGGGTCCTATGAGGCCACACACTTTAGGTCTTTATCAGACTAAGTAAAGAACTAATAGACGGGGTCTACACCGAGAAAATAAGGAAGGTTAAAATTGTTGGATGAATTATTAATAGGTTGGACCAAATAATAATTAAAAGGATTTAAAGGAGGAGTTTTGGGAAAAATTATAAGGGGCAAAGCAAGGGAATTTTTCCCATTACAAGTGGGCCTCCTGTACGGGATGTTCTTAGGTGGGGCCTGCGTGACTGCCCTTTGAGCAAAAATTGCTTGTGAGCCACTAGCAAGAGTTAGCACAAGGCCAGTGCATACTGGCAGGTAGTAGGCTCACAAACGCTACTGGGTAGCACTTGAGCGGGCCAGCTATATAGGCCCGCCAGCAACTTGCAAGCTGAGCTTGCGGGACAAGGCAAAGCCATTTGGTCTTTCCTTGTGCGACAACACACAGCCCAAGCAAGTGAGCTATGCAGGCAGGTTAACTCACGAAACCTAAGGCTTCGCGTGTGTGACTAGCTAATGAGATGGGGATTTTCCCCGTCCCACATTGTTAAAAGGGGAGCTTTCAACTCCCCATCTCACTATATATAGCATCCTCCTTCTCCTTTGTTTCTTACTTTAGCTAAGCCTTCCTTTTGAGTTTTGACATCATTTTTTTGTGAGCTTTTTGTGAGATCCTCCATGAGTTTCTCCATTGTAACAAGAATTCTTTTGAAAGCTCATTCATATTTTGAAGAGAGCCTTTTAATTTATATTTTCAGGTTGGTCTTCGAGTGGTTTAGTAGTTGTTATCTACCAACGAGTTCTTCCTTAACAGGTGGTTTTGATCGATGAAAATCATTGTGGATCAATCATAGAAGCTATCCTAATTTGGAGCTAACGCTAATGGAGTGCTGTCAAATTGTTCTAAGGGAGCGCCACATGAAAGGAAGGCACACTAGGTTTCTTTTAATAAGTTTTATAAACCTATGAGCATCTACGAAATTTTTCAACTTAGGTTATATCAACCATGGCATTCTTAGGAGATCCTTTAGGGTTAATTTTATATTTTGAAATTCTACCTTGCGAGTTTGTATGTTCAATTATTATCTTAATTAACCATCACTTAGCTTCTATAGTACTTAGCACAACATAATATTGCTTCTTGTTGTACTAAGAGACAAGGCATTCTCCAAGAATATAGCATCCTCTAGTTGTGATTTTCCTATCAAGCTTGTCTCTGCCATAATCTGCATCTCTGTATCTTTTAAGAGTGAAATCCAAGCTATTGGGATACCACAGACCTGCATCAATTGAACCTTGCAAGTACCGAAGAATTCTCTTAACAGTTGCTAAGTGAGATTCTCTGGGGCTAGCTTCATAACGCGCACAATAACATACAGATTATTGAATATTAGGCTTACTATCTATTAAGTAAAGAAGAGAACTAATAATACCCCTATAGAACTTACTGTCTACAGGCTGACCATTTTCATCCTTACTCAAGATTGTGTTAGCGGCCATGGGAGTGGATATTGGCTTTAAATGCTCCATAACAAACTTCTTCAAGACTTCTTTACCATATTTCTCTTGACTAATGAAGATTCAATCTTCACTTTGCTTGATTTGAAGTTCGAGGAAAAAATTGAGCTCTCCCATTATTGACATTTCAAACTTGCTCTTCATCTTCTTGCTAAACTCCTTGCAAAGCTTTTCATCAATTGCTCCAAATAAGATATCATCCACATAGATTTGGACAAGTAACACATCTTCTTTTCTTTGCCTGATAAACTGAGTTATATTTGCTTTTCCTCTTTCATAGCCTTTGCTGAGTAGGAAGTTAGTTAGCCTTTCATACCAAGCATGAGCTGCTTGCTTCAATCCATTGAGAGCTTTCTTTAATTTGAAAACATGCTCATGATTCTTTTCATTTTTAAATCCTGGAGGTAGGCTCACATACACTTCCTCTTGAGTGAAGCCATTTAGGAATCCACTCTTGATAACCATTTGAAACATCATGAAATTAATATGGGATTCAAAATCAAAGAGGATCCTAATCTCTTCAAGCTAGGCTACAGGAGCATAGGTCTCATCATAGTCTATGACTTGTTGTTAGTTGTAGCCTTCAGCAACAAGTCAGGCCTTGTTTCTAACAACAATGCCATCCTCATCTAGCTTGTTCTTGAAAACTCATTTGGTGTTGATGATTTATTTTACTTTGGGCTTAGGAACTAGATCCCAAACATGATTGTGTTTGAACTAATCTAATTCCTCTTGCATCTTGATCATCCAGTAATCATCTCCTTCTACATCTTCGAACTTCTTGGGTTCAATGAATGAGATGAAAATTAGATAATTCATCATCCTTCTGAGCTAACCTAGCGTCACTACTAGATTATAAACATCATCAACAATACTTTCAATTAGGTGATTGCGATGAGTTTTAATCTCTCTTGGAAGACGTAGATCTATGATGTAAAATTCTAGACTGGGTTGTTGAGGCTGAGGTTGATCTTTTGCTTCGTTGAAGTTGATTGAGATATCTTCATCAACTTTAACTTTCTCAGTTTCTTGCTCTTGTGATGGATTGGGAAGCATAAAGAGTGGCACGTTGAGTTTATTTTCTTACTAGTATACCCCATCATCTTCATTAGATTGTTGTCTATCTACATTATTAGTTTCATCTAAATCTACATGCTTAGACTACTCTCATAAGCTGGTTCTCTTGATATATATTTTGTATGCCATGTTGTTAGTCGAGTAACCCAGAAAGGTACCTTCATCAGCCTTTGGATCAAACTTACCTAGATGCTCCTTGGTATTTAGGATAAGACACCTATATCAAAAAGATCTGAGATTGACAAGTGTATAATTACACTTATTATCATTATAATTTTACACAATAAAAACTATAGTTTAAGTCATTTTTATACTTCATATAAAAGATTTCATGTGGTATGTAGTTGTTTTTTATGCAAATGCAGATACTAGGTAAATCTTGGGAGTAAAATGAACTAAAGTGGAATTCTATGAAAAAAGACGGAAAAAG
>CATIWQ010119065.1:0-21230 GCA_949673415.1 Euphorbia schlechtendalii | reverse complement strand
ATGTCAGGGTAGTGGGTTGTAGAGGTGATGTCTCGGCAAAGTGGTGGAGGGTAACGCCGAAGGTTATTTAATTTGGTAAAACCTCGGCGAGATGTCTCGCTGACATGGTCTCGGCGCGGAGTGGCGCCGAGGTGTTCATCAATTTAGCCTGTGTAGTTTTTGAATCTTCTAATGGGCTTGGGTCTTTAATGGGCCTTGATATCAATACACAAATTGCATGTCTAATATGAGCCATAAATAAGAAATATGATAAACAAAAACACATAATCAAAACAATTTTCTTTCCATAAATAAACCATTTTCTTTGCTTTTAATAAAGTCTACCCTGTATCTATCTATATGTATTCAACGTTGTCAAAGATTCTAGAAGGAACAGCAAACCTAGCAGAAAAAGAACGAGACATATTATCAGGGTCAGAAGAAATTAAATCCTGATCAAAATTCTTAGAATAGGAACTATAATCATAAGAAAATTGCCTTCTATTTGAACTACACTGTAATAACTTCTTGTTCTTCTTCTTGTCTCTCTTTATTATACTCCACAGCAATCTCCATCTTGGCATATAATTCTTGTTTAAAGAATCACTTGATGACTCCAAATTATTGAATGACACTATTCGACTATACTGCGGGCTTTTCGCATTGATTTCTCGGTTGATTACCATGCCAGAGTTGCACCAGCTGCTCAATTTCATTTTGATTGGAAAACACACAGATCTTGCCTAATTTTTATAGCTGATTGATGATGAGAGTTTTAAGCTTTGGCTTTCATATAAAGGTCAAAAGTGAAGATGGTTGGAATTATATTAGACTTAGATTTTGGGCATTGTCACGTGCCTTTTTCATGGGGTATTTATGTCATTTATGTTTCCAAAATCAAGAAAAATGCATATTTTTTCGATGGAATTTTACAATTTTATATAGTAATATAGTTAAAAAATCACAAATGTCATATTAGTTGGTTTTTGTTATGACATTTTGAATAATTGACATGTTGCAATTGAGTAGGATTGAAAATGAGGTTCCAAATCTCCGAATCCGGTGGATATTTGCTCCGATAATGATGGAGAATCCCCTGATAAGAATTTTCCATGGGTAGGAAGTGGAGATTTTTTCATACCCGAAACCTTAATGGATATGAAGATGAGGAATGCACTCCCCAATCCGATAAATCTCCGAACCCGACACCAATATACCTCCATTGAAAAATTTACTGAACATTTTTCGAATTATGCCCGAAACCTCCAAATATTTTCTATATATTATAAAAATTATAGTTTATATTATATGACATATGGATATGGACTTATTCCAATTCTTTTTTTTTAATGTTACAAACTTTACAATGCTAAATGTTATGTATATAGATGGAAGAGCAATATGAAAATGAATCAAATATAGTTGACTTTGATGTTTTTATTTATACTCTTATTTCGAATGTTGATCATTTCATCTCAAGTTTGATTTTTATTTTCTTAGGATTTATTATATAATTTGATAGAATTTTTAAATTATATATTAAGACTTCAAATTTATTTAGCATTAAACATTGAAACAATTTGATCAAATAATATTTTTAAGTAATGATTCAAAATTTTTATTGTATAAAATCTTGAAAATATTTACATATTATTTATTTAAATGGAGAAATAGAGAATATCCGATACCCGATGGAGAATCTCCAATAAGAAAATGGAGGAAAAATTATCCTCGAATCTTTAATGGATATGGATATGAAGAATATTTTTTCTCGAAATCTTAATGAGTATGTAGATGAGAATGCATTCCCCGTTCCATTAAACCCCGTTTTCATTCCTACAATTGAGGGGGTTACTTATAAATAACTAATGTTGTACAAACATCAACTTTAGTTAAGTGCAAACTGCCCATATGTAAGGAGATTCATTTTCGACTTTTACTTGTTCTCTTCTATGTCTCCCATTTGCGACAAATAAATTTCAATTTATTCTCACATCTTTTGAGTTTTCTCAACAACAAATGCTCAAAAATATATCCACATATAAGAAATTAAATAGACACAACAAATTTTAATCCATTTTTTAGTCTCTCTTGTATTTGTTCAGTATCTCTTTATTAAATGCTTAGAAAGTTATCCCACGTCAAAAATAACAAATTGGAAATACCTATAAATTTTGATAAATAATTTAGAGCATCACATCTACATTTATTCTCACAAAAAAGTGGAGGTAAGGCTACATAAACATATCCTCCCCAAACCCCACACATAGTGAGAGAAAAGTGCACTGGATCGCCCTTACATCTGCAGTTATTCTATTTAAAGTTGTACATATTTGGTTAGACCAATACATCCTTTCGTCCATGTAATTATGCTTTTCAATTAATTATGCGATAGAATATCAAACTAAAATTAAAATTTGGGCAACACTTAGCTTTCAATTTGAGTGAACATGAAAATAACTTAAGGAAAAAGAGATGAAAATGACGAAAAGAGTGATTAAAAAAATCAAACTTAGTTACAAAGAGAGACATAATCAATATTCTTTATTTTAATTAATGTTCACATTGTTTAAATTTTAAATCAAGTGTTGCTCGCTATCAAATATATTGACTATTGAGTAATTGAAAGCTACCTTGCAATTCATTTGAAAATATTTTTCAGATGGTCATTGTCTTTCAAACCGCAAAATCAAGCTCAATGCTCGCTCTTTACGCCGCGGTCTGTTCTATTGTATCAGTAAAACATGAATTTCAGCCGAAGAAAAGATGTTTAGGAATTTCGTTTTAAATTTTTCTGCATTGTACTGCAACGTTCTTGATATATTTGGATGACATAGAAATGTTAATATTTTGTTTATTCTTTCGGGATTAGGCTGTGGTATCCTTCGGAAGTGATCTTCAAGCCTTCGAGTCTTCACGGGCCCTGCAAAACAAGTCTCTGGTCGGAACTGTTTCCGGCGAAGACCCTCCGACGATCTAGTCAGTGGTTTGAGATGGGTAGTCTTAGAGTATTCTTAGAATAATAGTTGTTACCTCTACAGTGGGAGACTGTCTTGCTATTTATAGGATTACATGTAATGATGATATGTGGGACCCATCTGTAAGAGGTACACGTGTGGCAAGCCGCTTGGGGATCTTGTCCGCCGTCGGAGCATTAAATGATTCATCTCTGTCAGTCGGTAATGCATTTAATGCGTCAGAGGAGAGAGAGAGAGGTGTCAGAGTCAGCATGGGTTCTGAGGATGGTGTCTCAGCTTAAGCGCGGTGGGTAACGCCGAAGGTGATTTAATTTGTGATGCTTTACCTCGGTGTGATGTGATGTTGATATGGTATCGGCGCGTAGTTGTGCCGAGACATACCTTTGTTTAACCCATGCAGTTATTTGGGTTTTTCTAATGGGTCTTGAGGCCTTTAATGGGCCTTGATACCAGGAGTCCCCCCATCAACGAGCCCAAATGTAGGCCCTTTAGGGTCTGTTATGTAGTGTCTTTTTGCCGGATCCGTGACTGTTGAGTTGACGCGCCGTTTCACATCCACTGCTATTATGGCAGTAATGATGGAATTTCTAGGGAACAGGCGTGTTCCCTCGTTTTGCGTGCGACGCATTGTATAAACTGGGCTGGGTATTTTCTGCGTATTCTTTCGCTTGTTTTCACTCTGATAATTTGTTGCTTCTTCTTTGATCTTTGATTTTATCAATCCCTTGTCGCGGATCGCTGTCGGAGTATTTTTCCTTTGAGTGAGTTTTTGTTCTTCGTTTTAACTTGTTAAGATGTCTTCAACTTCGTCTGAATCTTGTGCCCTAATTCACCGCGCTGGTCACCGTCAACCGGCGGAGGAGCGCGATACTCGTGCCTCTGCAATGCTGCCTTTGACAGGCCCTGAGGCCACCGGCGTGGTGGAGGTGGTGGGTGGTGGCTCGGGCTCTATTTCGCGTCGCCAGGTTACGGTTGGGGAATCGTCTTCTACCTTTCCCGCCGAGGGGGCGGATTGCCAAACGCCCACCACCCTCAAAAAGAAAGAGGCGACTGAGATATTTCAATTGTTGATGGGGTCCTCACGTGGGGTTATGGGAAAGGCTCCGAAGAAGGGGGAAGTGATGTGGAATCCCCCCAGAGAGAACTTGGTTCCTGTTGTGTGCCAGCAAGTGCGTTGGGGATTCCGCTTCCCTTTAAACGCTGGGGTGGTGGATGTGCTACGCGAGTTCGGTTTATGCCCTGGGCAATTACATCCCAACGCATGGATTGTGTGCCACGAGTTGGGTTTTACCCTCTCAGGGCGTGTGTTCCGCCTCTTCTTTAGGCCTCGTACGATTCACGTCGGGGCTTTTGTATTTTGGGGTAGCACAAGGGAAACCACCCCAAAGCCAGCGGAGAAGCAATCCCACGTGAGGGATTTCAAGGACAAGTGGTTCTGGATATTTCAGGCCCCTGATAACGTGGAGAGGGATGCGCCGAATCCGTTGAAGGATGGAAAATTTCCTTTCCACACTCACTGGAACCGGAATCCAGAAGATCCCTATAACTGGCGTTGAGCCAAAGATTTAAGTTCGTCGCAACACCGAGAGGCCGAGATAATCCGCCGGATTTGGCCCGGCATTCATTGGTGTATTGCGGAGTTCTTGCTTGGGCAACCCGATGGCCTCTTCTGCTGGATGGATCAAGGGGCCATTGTATTTACCGATTTGACTGCTGAGAGTGGTGAGATTTCTAAAACTGATTGTTGCTTTTCTTGTTATTTGTAGGAATGGCTCGTATTAAGTGGAAACCGAAAATTATTCCTGCAGTGGCAACGGCGAGGACGCAGACGCCTGAGGCTGGTCAGCCCGTAGCGGCTGTTGATCCATCTACGACAGCAGAAGCGATGCCGATCGTGCAAGTTTCCGCTGAGAGCTGGGCTCAGCAACTGTTGGAGCAGGGGAGCGTAGACCCTCCGTGTCCCAAGGGGCCATAAAGGCGGAGGCGGATGTTGTGGTTATTGAGACCACTCCTCCTAGGGCCGCGACTGCTACGGCTGATGCTGGGGCGCTTGTGGGCAAGAAAAAGGCTCCTATTGCAAGGGTCGTGGAAATCAGGGAGCGGGGGCAGAAGCGTCCCCGTGACGAGGGTGATGCTGAGGGGAGGTCATCCAAGGGGAAGGCTCCTCTGACAAAAGAGGAGCAGGTCCAATGGTCCAAATACGATCCTCCCCTGGTAAGTAGCTCGGCCAAGTTCCGTTTTCTTTTTTGTTTTTTTTTTGTATTGGGCGTTGAAGGTCACCTGGGTATATTTTAGTTATGGTGGAAGGTCCATGGGGAGGATGTTCCTCTGGTCAAGGCAGAGGTACTTGGTGAGCTGGGGCGATTCACTGAGCTTCCTAGCGAGGATGCTCGTTTTGGCGCTATGGGTCCCGCGAAGTTGGGAGCTTATGTTGAACAGCAAGCTTTGCTTGTAAGTATCCCCTTGTGTTACGTGCATATTTGTTTGCTGATATGTAATATGTGGTCCTTAGTTTGAAGGCTTTTTCCGCCGCTCATCGGGTCGCTAAGGCGCTGACTGAGGCTCAGCGTCAGGTGGAAGCCGCTTACGTTGCTTCTTATGGCAGCACCAAACGGTTGAAAGAGGCTCAGCTAGAGCGCCAAACGCTTACCGAGCTGGAGGAGACTGCTCGGAAGCTGGGGGAAGTGGGCAAAAAACAAGCCGAGGAGTTAGCCTAGGCTCTGAAAGATTTGGAGTACTCGGAGGGGAAGAGGAAGGACCTGCTGAGCACCCTGCGGGCCTTAGAGGAGAAGCACGAACTGGCGCTGGCCAAGGCCAAATCCGTCGTTGAAGCTGAGGAGAAGAGGCTCAAGGCGCTGATAGTGGAGGAGAGGGAAGGGAGAGCCCAAGTGACCAAAAACTTAGAGGACGTTGAGAAGGGGTTGGGGTATTGGAGGACCATTGCTGAGGACAAAACCAAAACTTTGCAAGATCTCCAATATAAGCAAGATCGTCATAAGGCCAAGTGCAAACTGAAGGTGAGGCAAACACGTGAAGATTGGCAGGAGGATCACCTCAGCTATCGGACAGCCTTTCTTCGCGCTGTGCGCGCTAAATTTCCCGGGGCTGATATCGACGATCTTGCTCAGCTGGCCCCTCCTGACGAACCCCTCGGCCGCTGGGAGGAGGATGAGCGCATATTTGGGCCTCCCGCGCCTGAGCCTTCTTACTCAAATGTTTTTTCAATGGGGACTGAGGAGGAGGAAGTTCAGTCGTGATAGCCTCGCTTTTCTGGCCTCGCCCTGTATTTTTGTTTTAAACTTTTTCTTAGCGTTTGTGGCCATTGAGTTCGGCTTTTGTGAACTCAATATTTTTATGAATGAAATGATATTTTCTTGTTTATGGTTTTTGTTTGCTGATTAATTTGTCAATGTGCTCCATATTTTCTTACTACCATTGTGTGCCAATGTGTGCTTTACTTTTCTTACGACCTGCTTTCGTTACAAAGTAAGGTAGCGCCGAGGGGATCTCGCTGATCTGACCCTGCGGGCCTCGAGTTACTTTAATTTCAAAGCATAGGAGCGTCGAGGGGATCTCGCTGATCTGACCCTGCGAGCTTTGAGTTGCTTTAATTTCAAAGCGTGGGAGCGCCGAGGGGATCTCGCTGATCTGACCCTGCGGGCCTTGAGTTGCTTTAATTTCAAAGCGTGGGAGCGCCGAGGGGATCTCACTGATCTGACCCTGTGGGCTTTGAGTTGCTTTAATTTCAAAGCGTGCGAGCGCCGAGGGGATCTCGCTGATCTGACCCTGCGAGCTTTGATGGTCCTTTGCTTATTTGAAAGGGAGAACTTTATAGGAAGTCGTATTCATATCATCTTGAAAGCTTATAAGATACAATTTTCATGAAATGAATATACAAAATGTTATCCATGAGATAAATATACAAAACGTTCTGTCATGCTCCTGGGTAAAACTTTCGAAGGGTTGCTGCGTTCCATGTGCGGGGCAGAATTTTTCCTCGAGTGGTGGATAACTTGTAGGCGCTGTTCCCTATTCATTTCGTGACCATGAACGGGCCTTCCCATCTGATACCGAGCTTCCCTCATCCTTCCCAAGCTTGTGAATCTTTGGTGTTCCGGAGGACTAGCTCGCCCTCTTGAAAGGTTCGAGGTTTAATCTTCTTATTGCGGATGAGAGCGATGCACCGTTTATATTCCATCATGCATATGAGAGCCTGCTCCCGCCTTTCCTCCAACGAATCTAAGTTATTTCGCAACAGGTCATCGTTCGAAACTCCTTCAATGTAATTTTCCACCCTTGCGGTGGGTGCCCCAATGTCAACCGGGACCACTGCCTCCGTTTCATAAGTGAGAAGGAAGGGCGTTTCCCCTATCGCCGTTCGGGGTGTGGTTTTGTAAGACCAAAGGATGTTGTAAAGCTCCTTAAGCCACGCCGAGCTGTGTTCTTGAACTCTTGTTTTGATACCTTCCAAGATGGTTCGATTGGTCACCTCTGTCATGCTGTTTGTTTGAGGATGGGAGACGCTGGAGAAACGGAGTCATATTTTCAGCCTGTGACAGAAACATTTAAACGAGTGGTAGTTGTACTGCGTTCCATTGTCTGCTATAATTGTATGAGGGATGCCGAAGCGCGATATAGTGTTCTTGGTAAAGAAGGAAGTTACTTGCTTCGGCGTGATGGCTGACAGAGGTTCGGCTTCTACCCATTTGGTGAAGTGATCAACGGCCACGATGATCCAACGTTTCTGCTGCCTTGCTCTTGGTAAGGGCCCTACTAGGTCCACTTCCCAGAGAGCGAAGGGCCATGCTGCTTGTATTATAGCCCTCGGCCCGGCCGGTGCCGATGATGTCTTGGCGAAGGCCTGGCAAGCTTCACATGATTGGACCATTCTCTTAGCGTCCAGCTCCATAGTTGGCCAATAGAAGCCTTGTAACTTCACTCTTCGAACCATCGCGTCTTTCTTCTCGTGAGCACCACAAAGGCCCTTGTGAACTTCGCGGAGTATATAATCGGTGTTGGCTTGGTCAACACATTTCAGCCATGGGTGGGTTATCGATTTTTGGTACAGTTGGCCGCCGATAATTGCATAGCGGAAGGACTTTCTCACTATTTTTTGGGCCTGGCTCGCATCGGCTGGTAGCTCATTGTGCTCCAAGTATTTGCTAATGGGTGTAAACCACTTGTCCACTACCTCCGTTTGTAGCACCTCGATAATGGCTATATTGGGGGCGTTTATCCCCAGGGGTACACAAGGGAGCAAGATTTCCTGCTCCTCGCTTGAGGCACCCTTCGCCAAACTATCAGCTTCGGCATTCAGCGCCCTGGGAATCTGTTCAATGGTCATTTTTGTACCTTCCATTTGGATATTTTTAATAAGGGCCTTGATTCGGTTAAGGTATTGTCGCATGGATCCATTCTTAACTTTGTACTCCCCGCCGAATTGTTTGACCACCAGGTCCGAGTCGCTGAATATTCTAACGCTGTCGGGTTTGATGGCTTGGATGATCTCTAAGCCGAATATCAGCGCTTCATATTCCGCCGTGTTATTGGAGGCTTTGAATTCAAGCTTGGCCGCCTGCCGAATCACTATCCCCTTCGGGCCTAGGATATATACTCCAATGCCTGCCGCTAGGCTATTAGAACTACCGTCAATGAACATCTTCCAAACTGCTTTCGGTAATTCTCTCTGAGGCGGAGCTTCTTGCACAAAATCTGCTAACGCTTGTGCCTTCATTGCTGTGCTTGGTTCAAAGCGGACGTCAAATTCAGCGAGCTTAAGGGACCATTCGGCGAGGCGCCCTGAGGTTTCGGGCCGTTGGAGAGCCTTCTTGAGTGGCAGGTCGGTTCGCACTATGATAGTGTGGGCCTGGAAATAGTGGCGCCACTTTTGAGAAGATATTATCAGGGAAAATGCTAGCTTCTCCATGAGGTTATATTTGATTTTGGCACCTTTCAAAACACGGCTCCCATAATAGACAGGAAATTGATCCGCCTCTTCTTCCCTAATGAGCACCATTCCTAGTGCTTCCTCTGAAATGCTGAGATATAGGTACAGCGGTGCGCCAGCTACAGGGTGACTCAGTAGCAGTGGAGAGATCAGAAAGGATTTGATCTCAGCTAAGGCTGTGGCGCAGTCCTCTCCCCATACGAATTTCTTTGCTTTCAAGGCTCTGTAGAAAGGGATGCATCATCGTGCCGTGCAAGAGATGAAGCGGCCAAAAGCATTGAGTTTGCCATTGAGGCACTAAACATCCTTGATACTTCTAGGTTCTTGCAGCTGAAGTACGGCTTTTATTTTGTCTGGGTTGGCCTCTATTCCCCTCTACGAGACTAGATAGCCCATAAATTATCCTCCAGTAACGTCGAAGATGCACTTTTCTAAGTTCAGCTTTAGCTCGTATTTTTCCAGCAGAGTTAGCACCCTGGCTATGTCAGCAACATGGTCCTCCTCAGTCTTACTCTTGATTATCATGTCGTCCACATATAATTCCACCTCCTTTCCTATCATATCCTCGAATATCGCATTAACCATTCTTTGATAGGTAGCTCCAGCATTTTTTAGACCTAATGGCATGACATTGTAATAGTATATCCCCTCACGGGTGATGAAAGAGGTCTTTTCCTTGTCCTCCTCGGCCATTGGTATTTGGTTGTATCCCGAGGCTGCGTCCAGCATGGAATAAATAGCGTAGCCTACCGTGGTATCTACCAACATGTCTATGCTTAGGAGAGGGTAGCTATCCTTCGGGCATGCTTTATTTAGGTCTGTGAAATCCATGCACATATGGAACTTCCCATTTGGCTTCTTTACTAATACCACATTGGCGATCCAATCCGGGTAACGAACTGCCTTGATATATCCGGCCTCCAGTAGATGGAAAATCTCCTCCTCAATGGCTCTCTGCCTTTCTGGTGCGTGGTTCCTCCGCTTTTGCTTCACTGGTCTCGCCTGAGGGAGGATATTCAATCTGTGTTCGGTGACATCCGGGCTTACGCCTTTTAAATCCGCTGGGGTCCACGCAAAAGCCTGGATTTTTTCACGTAATGTCACCAGGATCTCCTCCTTAGTCTTATCTTTCAATCCTCCCGGCATGCGGATATCTTTCCCCTCCTCCAGGGTGACTGTTACCATTACGTCAGCCGGTTCAGCAGTTGTTTCTCGATCAGGCTCATCTACTGACAGGGGCTCAGCCTTGAGGGACATTAAATACGTCTCTTAGGTAGCCTGCTGGTTTCCTCGGGCGATGGCCACCCCTTGATGTGTGGGTACCTGCAGCGTGAGGTATCTGAGATTAATGACTCCCCCGGACCCGATAATGAGCGGGCGTCCCAGGATTATGTTGTAGGCCAACGGGATGTCTACAATCAAGAACTCCACTCGAGTTTTCCACTTGGGATTACCATCCCCTAAAGTAATGGACAAGTTCGCCGAATCGCACACCCGAGTGGCATGTCCGCCGAGGCCAATGAGTGGTGCCTGATGTATGGCGAGATGGTTGGAGTTTCCTCCCACAGCTTCGTATACTCTTCTGATCATCACGTTGACTGAGCTTCCTGTATCTACCAGTGTATAGCGCACCTGGTATCCTTCCACCATCACTTCTATTACCAAAGCGTCATTGTAGGGCGAAGGTTTTCTTTCTTGGGCGAAGGAGTAGCATGTCTCGCTTCCCCTGTTCACGTTGTCGTAGTCAAACGTGTTCCTCTTTCTCTTTTTCTGGATGGTCCCGCCGGATATCACGTGTATTATTCCCCGAGAGGGTGGGTCTTCAGCATTTTATCTTCGTCGATGGCTTATCTCAGCTTCAGGGTGAGGCGAATGGCCTGGCCTTTTGCCCTGGCGAGGCGGTTGATAGCCTCGTCCTTCATTTTGGCGAGGCGATTGATAGCCTCGTCCTTCGTCTTGGCGAGGTGGTTGATAGCCTCGCTCGGTGTCGCGGCGAGGCGGTTGATAGCCTCGCTCAGGCCGATGCCCGCCTCCTTTATGTAGTTCTTCTCTTGGTGGGGGAGGAAGGAAATGATTCATTCGGCCCTCTGCGACTTTCTTGTTCAGCTCCCAAGCCAGCTCTCTGCATTCCTCGGTGTCGTGTCCCTCGCTTTTGTGGAATTCGTAGTATGTTCCCGGCTTTTCTTTATGCTTCATTCGAGGGGGGTATCGAATGCCTTCCCCATTCTTCTCTATCCATATTAATACCTCCTTCCTTTTAACACCGAAGGGAAGAGAGTCTGCTTCTTTCCTTGCCAACTCCGGCCAATAGGCCTGGCGGCCTGCTGAGTCTCGCTTTCCATAATCCCGCCATTTGGCAGGTTCCTCCCTCACTGCGGCCTCAATTTGCTTCGTGTTTCTTTTATGGGTTTCCCATCGTACCAACTTCCTAGCCTTCTGCATCAGCGCGGCTAACGTGATAGGTCTCTCGGTTGAGATATCCTTTGCTAGGTCAACACTTCGGCAGTTCCTTGCCATTGCTTCAGAAGCTACATCTATGTTACAGTCTCTAATTTCCAGGGCTACTTTCTGGAACCTTTCTACGAATTCGGCCAGGGTTTCCTCCGTTCTTTGCCGAACCATTTGCAAATCTTGAACTGTCCGACTTGGGGGAATGGAGGTGACGAAGTACATGGCGAAGCTTCTGGCCATCATGTCAAAGTTTGTCACAGACCCTGGCTTTAGACTCTCGAGCCAGTGGGTTGCTAGTGCCACGAGGGTGGTGGGGAATAACTTGCACAACATGGCATCCGTAGCATCAGCCGCCTCCATAACTTGCCGGAAATAGCGGACATGTGCTATGGGGTCTCCTATCCCGGAATATTCTCGTGGGCGCGGCTGCTTGAACCCCTTCGAGAATCTTTTTGCACGTATATGAGCGCTGAAAGGTGACGCTGTCTCCGCGATATCCGGTATGCCAGTTTCCATTCCCCTCTCTGCTAGGAGCTCACCCACCCTTTTGGCTATGACGGCCTCCAACTCCTAATCCAGCAGATGCTTCTGGGGAACCTCGCATCTAGACTCCGCCAAACTCTCCTCGCTGATCAAGGGTTCTTTGGAACGTGCCTTGTGCGCCAAGTCTCTTCCCTTTCCTTGAGATCTTCTTTCCAACTCATCTTCTGGTTTGGTAGACTTGGTTTTCGCTTTCTCTTTGGCCATCGAAATTCCTTCCCTTTCTGATGTTTTAAGGCGGCGGTACGTATACCATGAACGATCCTATCTAGTCACGGATGGGGAACTTTGCAGTGTGTGCCGTGTTTCCGATTCAATTACTCGCCTCTCTTGGGAGAGTTTTCTAAGAACTTCTTATTCCTCCTTTCACGAATGCAAGATTTCATTCATCATGCTCTGCATAAAGGCCATAGCCGCGTTTTGTTGCTCATTCTTCTTTATAAGCATGGTCATCATATCTTGCTTTTTCGCTTTCTGTCTCCTTTTCTCGCCTGTCCTTGGTCTCGAGGATCTGGGTGTTTCTGCCTGCGTTGGAGAAACATCCGTGACCACCTTCGCCGTTCCTGCTTTATCTCTGGGCTCCGGAGTGTCCAGGAGTAGGGCAGTTCTCGGAGGAGGAGATTTCGTCGGTCTGTTTAGGGGAGTAGTCATCGTTCAGGATTGTGTTCCACGCTCATCGCACCAATTTGGTATCCTTCGGAAGTGATCTTCAAGCCTTCGAGTCTTCACGGGCCTTGCAAAACAAGTCTCTGGCCGAAAGTGTTTCCGGCGAAGACCCTCCGACGATCTAGTCAGTGGTTTGAGATGGGTAGTCTTAGAGTATTCTTAGAATAATAGTTGTTACCTCTACAGTGGGAGACTGTCTTGCTATTTATAGGATTGCATATAATGATGATATGTGGGACCCATCTGTAAGAGGTACGCGTGTGGCAAGCCGCTTGGGGGTCTTGTCCGCCGTCGGATCATTAAATGATTCATCTCTACCAGTCGGTAATGCATTTAATGCGTCAGAGGAGAGAGAGAGATGTCAGAGTCAGCATAGGTTCTGAGGATGGTGTCTCAGCTTAAGCGCGGTGGGTAACGCCGAAGGTGATTTAATTTGTGATGCTTTACCTCGATGTGATGTGATGTTGATATGGTATCGACGCATAGTTGTGCTGAGACATACCTTTGTTTAACCCATGTAGTTATTTGGGTTTTTCTAATGGGCCTTGAGGCCTTTAATGGGCCTTGATACCAGGCTGTGTGTTAGATTCTTCTGAGATTAGGCTATACGTTTATTCTTCTGGGATTAGGCTATGTGTTATGAAATGAAAGTTTGAGTTGAATGCTGGTGAAATGTTGCAAAAAAAAATACTTGAAGATAGATGCTTCAAAAGTTCGATGATGCCAAAGTGTATCATCGAGATTCGGTGGTTGGAGAGTACATCATCAAATACAGAGAAATGGATTTTGAATCAAGAGGGAGTGTTAGAAAGCATTTTATGCATTGTATTTATCTTAATCTATGTTTGATTCTTTCATTGTGTTGGAAAATTGGTTAAGTTACGGATACCTTATGATTTTTATTAGGGAAATTTGAAAGTGGTTGAAAATTTTGGATAAAGACTTGGAAGAAGTGGAGCAGTAATTGAAACCTGTTTTGAACGTGAACTTGGAGCTATTTTGAGCTACATACGTGCAACTCATTTCCTGATTATAGGGACTTTTATCAATTTCCAATTGGATGAAGTGGAGGGCTGAAACTAACCTCTAAGTGCTACGTGTGTGCAACATGGGAATGAGGCAGAATACGTGGCCAATTGGTTCCAACTGAAATTCGGCCTATAAAAATTTATCCTTTCTGGGTTTAGGGACATAGGTTATTATGCACATTTAATTTAATTTGGCTTTTGTTCAAACATTATGTCTTGCTAATTTCATATTCAATCGAAGGTTAATCCTCCTCTCATTTCTTTTCACTTGTGAGATCTAAATTGCCTTATATTTATTTATCAATTTCATTATTTGTTTGTTTTGGTTTCTAATATTTACTTTGAATTCTTTCGATAATGCAAAAAGACGTCGTTGTTTTGATTAAAGGTTTTCAAAATTGATATACAAATTGATTTGATCTGTAATTTTCTTTTTTATTTGTAAAGTATCAAATTAAGACTTATATACAAATAATCTTACTTAAACGAGTCAAGCGTCTTGGCTAGTTGGTTTGAATCGGGTTTTCCTAGTTTTTAAAGCAACTACCAAGTTAAACTGAGGAACGTTTCCAAAGTACCATTGTTTAGTTAGGATTGATTATAGAGAGTCTCGTCATTAATTTTAAAATTAAGGGAAAATTGGTTATTTAGAAGCGTCTTCGGTAATATAACCGGGTTAGTGAAATTGATTTGGAAAATCTTTGAATCGATGATCAAGTGACGTAACGAGAGTATGTGGTTAAACCTTTGATTGAATGCCTTTTAACAATCGCCTTATACAACACTTCGATTTCTTTTGCCTTTATATTATTTCTATTAAATCTCAACTTAACCAAACACCCCTATTTTATTTCAATTGTTTTACATTTTTTTTATATTCAACAAAATGATTGTCCTGACACAAAAAGATCATAACAGGATATTGTGTGTTTTTGGGTGAATCACTTATATCATGGAAGGCTAAGACAGCCTTAAGAAGTTCTTTAGATGCAGAATATAGAGCAATGGCTTCAAACACTGCAGAGATTCAATGAATTTTTCTACTGCTTAAAGACTTGAACATCCAAACAGAAAAACCAGCATTGCTTTTCTATGACAATATTTCAGCAATACATATTGCGAAGAATCCTGTGTATCATGAGAGGACAAATCTCTTGGATATTTACTATCACTTTGTCAGAGAAAAATTGCAAGCAGGCATCCTTCATCTGATGTCAGTAACAACTAAGAATTTGACAAAAGCATTGCATACTCCGGATTTTGAAACTACAAAGATTGAGATTTAGCAATTCAATGATGCCATCTTGAGGGGGATATTAAGTATAGTTGTTGTATTGTACAAATAGATAATAGTTCAGGGGCATTTTTATAAATAAAGCTAATTAAAGATATAGTCGTTAGAATTATTCATTAATAAGTTACCATGGTCAATAAATGAAGAAGTAAATAAAAGGTTTCAAAGTCAAGTACATATAAATAAACCAGAAACATTAGGATCAATAATTCAAGTAACAAAAGAATGTATAATGGAAAAATGAATTGAATCAGAAAAAGATAAACTATTAGAAAATAAATTTAGAATTAATTGTTGTCAAAAGTTTTCAGAAGTCCCATAAAAATTTGGATGTTATAACCTTTCAAGGTGGGGATGGGGGGGGGGAACACACTATAAAAGAAAAATTCAACCTTCTAAGTATTATAAATCATACAAATACAATCAGAAAACCTATAGACCAGTACCTAAAAAATATTACGATCCCAAGAAAAATAGAAGATACTTTAAAAAGAAAAATTATAATAAAAAATAAAAATATTGTCCTAAAAAGAAAAAGAATTGTAAATGCTGGCTATGTCAAGAAGAGGGACATTATGCAAATGAATGCCCTAAAAAGAATAAAAAGAAAGAAAAAATAAAATTATTAAATTGGATAGAAGAAATAAATTTAGAACCAATCGAATAAGATATTGATAATAATGATGAATTATATTATTTACAATCTACTGATGAAGAATCAGAAGAATCAAAATTATTTAGTGATTCATATGAATCCGAATAGTACTTATATCAAAATAATAATAGGCACTAAACCAGTATTAGCATATATAGACACAGGAGAATCTTTATGTATAGCCTCAAGAAATTTTGTACCTAACAACCTTTGAGAAAAAGCTAATAAACTAATAAAAGTAAAAATAGTAGACCAAACTCAATTAGAATTAAAAGAATGAGTAGAAGAGATATCACTATTCTTATTTGTGGAAAAAAATTTATAATACCAAATTTATATCATTTAGAAACAGGCGTCCTAGTAATTCTATGTAATAGTTTTTTAAGATTATACCATCCGTTTTGTCAATATTTATTTCACATAGAATTAACTTATCCAAAGTTAAAAGATCAAGATAAACAAATAGTAAAAATTCCCATCGAAAAAACCAAGTTAGAAAATTTAAAAGAAAAATTAAAAATGATTATTTATAAACTAGAAGAAGAGTTACAAAAAGAATTAGAAGAAGAAATAAATAAAAAAATTAGAAGAAAGATTTACAGATGATTTATTAGAAATAAAAAATAAAAATGATGCATTAATAGAAATTAAGTTAAAAGACCCTAATGCTGAAATAAAATGTCCAAATAATATACCCTATATTAAAAGAGACGTAGAAGAATTTGAAAAAGATATGGAAGAATTACTTAAAAAATGAGTAATAAGACTTAGTAATAGTTCATATAGTGCACCCGCCTTTTACGTAGAAAATCACGCTGAAGAAAAACGGGGTAAATGAAGAATAGTTATTAACTATAAAAAACTGAATGAAGCAACTATTGGAACACCTAAAGGATTACCCAGAAAAGATTATATTATGAATAAATTACAAGGAAAAAATTGGTTCTCAACATTAGATGTAAAATCAGCCTATTGGCAATTAAGGTTACAAGAAAATACAAAATCATTAACATCTTTTACTTTTCCACCCAATAACCATTATGAATACAATAGTTTACCATTGAGATTAAAACAAACACCAGGAATATTTCAAGAATTTATGACCTGACAATTAAAAGATTTAGAAGATATTTGTTCAGTATATATTGATGATATTATAATATTTACAGTAGGATCGAAAAGAGATCATTTAAATTCAGTAATAAAAGTAATAGATAGATTTAGAGAAAAATGAATAATCTTATCTAGACCAAAAGCCATAATTGCAAAAAAGGAAATAGATTTTCTAGGATTAACAATATCAAATGGAGATTTAAAATTACAACCTCATATAGTAGAAAAATTAAATCAGTTTCCAGACCAAATAAATGATAAAAAACAATTACAAAGATTTTTAAGTAATCTTAATTACATTAGTGATCAAGGGTTTTTAAGAAATCTAACCCAATTAAGAAGAGAATTACAGAAAAAATTATCAGACAAAATAAAATGGTCATGGACCACTAAAGATACAGAAAATGTAATAACCTTAAAAAAGAGCTGTCAAAATTTATCATCTCTATATAACCCAAAAGAAAAATATTTATTAATCATCTCTACCGATGCTAGTGGAGAATACTGGGCAGCGGTTATGACAGCCCTATCCTTCGAAATCTTACAAACCTATAAACAAGAAAAAGGCAAAGAATTAATTGAAGAATCCATATCTACTCTTACTGCTTTATTTAAAACAAAACAATTTGTATCACAAGAAAAAATAGCAAAATATATATCTGGTATATTCACAGATACTAAAAAAAGATATACCACTCATGAAAAAGAAACACTTGCCCGATTAAATACTGTAAGAAAATGGAAAGTAGAATTACTTCCAAAACCATTCATTATTAAAACTGATAGTATATATGTTACTACATTTATTAGTAATAGAATTAATACTCATTATAATCAAGGAAGGTTAATTCGCTGGCAATTGGAATTATCTTATTATGAATTTCAGGTTGTATTAATAAAGTCCGAAGAAAACTACGGAGCAGACACTTTGACCAGAGAATGGAGTCAGCAATAGCCGTTATCTCTAACCAGCTACAACAGAAAAATAATCAACTGAAGCAAATATTATCAAATGTAGAAAAGACCAAGGCAAAAATAAAAGAGCTCGAATCTACTCTAGCACTGATTAAAGGGTTATCCAATTCAGATACTTGATACACTCATGCTGATCCAATAAATGAAGCTTCAACCTTTAAAGAAAGTATCATTCAATCAAAATCATCAAATAACTTTGTATTAATTACTTCGGCCGACATAGCTGCTGGATAGTCGCAGGTAATCAAAAATACTAATAAAACCTATTATGTGATCCATAATGGGTTTAATCGAGGTATTTATGACGAGTTGGCAAAAGCAGCATTATTCATTCAAGGGAAACCAGGTATTATCCATAAAAAATATGCATCATTGAAAGCAGCAAAAGCAGCTTTAGAGGAAACCAGCACTATTCACGGAACCTATAAAGAAAAAATAAATTCTAATAAACAACTTGATACAAAAATTGTATTAGGACGAATTCCAACAATATTCCAAATCAAAACAATATAAGAAATAAAGGAAATGATGGGAACTTCATTATCCAAATATTATAAAATGGTCCCAACTAATTCAAAATTATGATGAAGCAGATAAAAATAAAAATATGTATCCCGTAACAAAAGCTCAAATGAAAACAAAAATGGTAGTATTACTCGAAGCTGACCCTTTCAATACCTATGAATTAGCTACTCATGGATTATTAGATACCATCTACTTAAATAAATTAGAAATTTTGAAAAATTTTCCAGATAAATTTAAAAAATCAGTAAAACAATATTTCAAGAACTACGCAAAGGAAATAATGATCTTCCCACTACGCTATAGATGGTCTATCGCAACGATGATAAAATGTTACCTAAAGTGCCAAAAGTGTTGCAAAAACACTTGTCGCAACACTTTTCCGTAAAAAAAGTCGTTGGTGATACTTCCCTTGCGAAAAGTCATTTTCGCAACACATTTTTTTTCTCGTAACATTAAGAAATGTATTGCGACAAGTAATTTTTCGCAACACTTTTTTATTACTTGCAACGACTTTTGTTGTGTTGCAAAAAATATTCGTCGCCGTCAACGTTAACGTCCGTTAGTTTCTTTCATAACTCTTTTATTGTTTATTCGCAACACCTTTCTCATAACACTTTTAGCATATTTACAACATTATATCCAGTTTTCGCAATACTTTTTTAAAAACACTTATGTCGCATTTGAAACACTTTTTGTGTTTATTTCAACACATCTGTAAAAAACACTTAATTGATACCATAATTCAAAAAAATTGAAATTTATATTTTTTATATAATTCATAATGCACAATATTTAATTATATACAAATTCAAACGAGAACTAAAAAATAAATAATACTATACCAACTAAAAATAATGCTACTAAAAGTATATAGTGTTTCTAATTTACAGAATGACTGCTGACTTCATTATCCGAGCTAGTATTCATAGAATCACAACCGAACAAGTTAAGTATATCTCACACACGATCATAAACCATTGCAGCAAATTCATGATCTTGCACCTATCAGAAATGTATGAGCAAATTTTGAATTAATAGCTTATTATTCTACCTTAAGCGAACACTGTCAAATAGACTAAAAGTACATGAACTAGGAAAAACTGTATAAAACTCAAAGTAGGGTAAAATGTTTTGCTATTTTTACAGTTTTTTTAACAGCAGATTAAACGAGAAAGCTTCCAAATGTCATTTTAGTGAAGAAATGAGCCATGGAATAGAAAAAAAACTACACAAAAGATGGCATTAAACAAAACAACTGAAAATAGGTAACAAGCAACCAACTTCTAACAATTAGCAACACCCAATTGGCCCTTATGTTCTTCCTAGACCATCATTTCAAATGGAAAAATACAACGCAAAGACACAGAAGAAGTTTTAAAAGCGACAACTGACACAAACAAGCTCCAAATCTCTACATTCTCACGTAAAACTGGAATTTACATGAAGTCTCTTCAAGTTTCCTCCTCACCAAGTCTCCCTATATAAATCAGAGATATATTCACTAGCAAGACGCAACTAGAAATCAGTTCACAACCATGACCTGAGACCAAACAAATCGAGTCGATGATTCCAGATGAAAGTCACCAGCTCCATAGATTTCTAATCCTAAGAAAATGCAATACAAGCTCAACTGAAAATCCATCAAATTTCACAATATGATCGTACAACAAGATAAGACACCTTTGAAGAAACTCGACTAATTAAAAATGAGAATAAAGCGAAGCCCCAAAAATAATGTGGAGCAGTTACCAGATTAGATCAGCAATAGATATAATTTTCAAATTATCTCGTTGTGCAAACTCGCGAAGCTTTGGCAATCTAGCCATGAAGCCATCGTCATCAACGATCTCACATAAAACTCCAACTGGTTGTAATCCAACTAGAATAGAAAGATCAATAGCAGCCTCTGTGTGGCTGACTCTTTTCAAGACACTGCCTGCCACCTCAAAAACGATTATATATCTTTATTACAGATTAACATTTGTTATTCCAGTTCATGACCTAAACCCATGATCTACTGATCCTCTTACAATTCACATAAACTAAATTACTGCTGAGCAATCAACTAGTAAACATGCATAACCTTGCTTGGAGAAACGGATCCATTAATTTTAATATTAATATTAATATTAATATTATTATTATTATTATTATTATTATTATTATTATTATTATTATTATTATTATTATTATTATTATTATTATTATTATGTCATGTTGATTATTTAAAGCACCAGTTCACCAACATCAAACACATTCTAGTTCAGAGCTTGATTGACAAAAAGAAGTGGATGTATTACAAACCTGATAATATGACAATTGTGTAGCAGCTACTAGTGCCTCATCCGTGTAACAAAGTTATTGGTGGATCTCATAGCATTCACGAAGCCCTCTCAGAATCTGAATTGTTTCATCAACAGTTGGCTCAGGGACTTTAACTGGCTGGAATCTTCTTTCTAAAGCAGGATCCTTTTCAATGTGCTTTCTGTACTCGTCCAGTGTTGTGGCTCCAATACACTACAGCAGTTAAGACACATTTGAGTTTTTTTAATGGTTACTAGTGCAAATAGCATAAAGCCAACTGGACCACATAATTATATTGATGCGGAAGGTAAAAATAAGTGCTTTATGAATTGTTTAGCCTTTCAAACATGGAAGTAATAAAGAAAATCCATCTACAACTGTGTTAAGCTTAAGCCAAAAGTCAAATCTCAGTTCAAACCAGTTGAATTGAAATTGAGTTATGGTGGAGGGATAGTAAGCAAAACGCATATGTAAGGAAGTTGCATCTATAATTTTAAAATCTGTCCCAGAAATATAAGCAAGATATTACATCCTAATGTCTTTGGCCTCTCTAATTGGTCATATTTATCAAACTAGCCTTGTGCTTTGTACAAATTAACAAAATATGCCTTTGTTAAAAGAAACAACATTTTAATTGAATAAGTTAGTTATGTAAACATTCTGCTAAGGATTATTTCTCTGCTGTATTGGTTAATTAATAATTAAGTTTAATAATATGTTTTCTTCTTTGTGTGACCAAACAATGATATCTTACATTAATATGACATAATTTTAT
>CATIWQ010119062.1:0-39273 GCA_949673415.1 Euphorbia schlechtendalii | reverse complement strand
ACACATAGACATATCATAAACTTTGAATTAGAAAGTATAAGTAGAAAACAAAGTAAATTTGTAAGGTATGTAAGTGAAAGCTAAAGTTGATCAAACTGTATCCACTCTTTAATGGGAGTCATCAATTCCCGCAATTCCTACATCTACTTTGTATTCGGTCTCGACTCGTAAAGAACCTCCATTAGGATGTAATTCCTTGTGAATATTGAAAAAATGAATGTTGAAGAACAGAAACTTTTATTGATAAGTGCTTTGCACTTACAATCATACAACAATCGCTCGAATTTGTAGAGAAATCTAGTGATTGAAACAAGAATATAATCACTTATACATTTTTCTCTCTAACACTTTGAACTTAGCAAAATCTATATAAGTTTCACTCTCTTTCTCACATCATCTACTGCCATCGATTCTGCTACTACCATATGCTACATGAAATGGTTTATTTTGAACCTCTATTTATTGAGTGTGAAAGGTTGCGTTTATCTAAACGAATAGTCATGTCCATTGGTGAAGGGTTGCATCTTCTTCAATGTGATTGGATGCAAGATTTCATCCTTATCTTCATCGGATAGGCAAATTTTCGTGGTTTTAATGTCTCCAAAAGGTGTCTCTTCATCTGACAGTTGATGGTGGTTGATCGTTCTTATCCGGCGGTTGATCAATCAAACCTGTCACGATTCATGAGCATGACATACATGTTGTGATCGTGAATGTAAGTTGATAACTGACTATTTGTGAAGAATGATAAGTCAAGATCGTGATAGATAGTCACGAGCATGATTTGGCCAATCGCGAGTAGGAATCACGATCGTAACATGGTTGTACTTATGCTTTTTTTCATGATTCTTCTTTGCAACTTTACCGACCGTTGACAACTTCTATCACAAGCCAATTCCTTGCATTCCACGCATCTTTTTGCACCTTTTTCACTCTTTTTGCATAGAATTCCATCTTTGATCATTTCACTCCCAAGATTCACCTAGTTTCTGCACTTGCACAAAAAAACAACTACATACCACGTGAATTATTTTATATAAAGTGTAAAATGACTCTAAACCATATCGTTTTATGCATAAAAATATCAAGATAATAAGTTTAATTATACACTTATCAACTGCCTCATCTCCAAAGGCAAAAACTAGCTCATAAAGACCTAAGGCCAGTCCAGCAAAAGAAAGGGCTGGAGTCATGCTTGCCTAGCCACAAGTTAGATAAAGAAGAGCTTTAAAATTAAAAACTCGCACTTAGAGGGAAGCTAAGGCGAGATAGCTTACAGAAGAAGTAGGGGATGCTTAGGACAAGGAAGAAACCTTGACTCCAAGGAAGAAAAAACTGGATATATCTAAGGCTTGAGAGGAGCATGGATCTTCTAAAAAGAATAAGGAAGAGGACACAACTAGTCTTGGCGCTGCGGCTGCAGTTCAAGAGGCCTTTAGCAAAGCAAAGGGAACTCAACGCAAGCACTCTATCACCAACCACCCAATTTAGAAAAACATCCAGGTGGTTTGTAGCGATGAGGATGTTGGAGGTACCCGACCCCCTCATTAGGAAGAATCTGATCTTCCTAAGCCCAACATCCCCATACCTAATTTCACTCAAACTGAGGAACTTCCTACTCAGTCTGAAGAACCTCAAGCTGATCCATCCTTAGATCAAATAGCTAACCCAAACGTTCTCTTAAATCCTACCTACACATATTTCTTCTATAAATCCTAAACTCTCTTCTCCTGTAAATAGCCAAGTTTCTACTCCTGTAGTTACTGAAATTCCTACTTCATTTGTAAATCTCCCACCTTCAAACATTGTAAATTCTCCTATCCATACCCATGATTCTTTCTCTCCTCATCCTTCCCCAAATAATACTCAAAATACCGCTTCTTCTCTTCCCCAAACTCAATTAATTCCTTCCCCTATAAAGCCTTAAACTATCCCTTCTTCTTCAACTCTTCAAACACCTAAACCTACCACTTCTTCAAACCCATTTTCTACCCCTTAATTCCTCTAATTAAGGAAGCTCCTAACGCTGAGAACTCCTTCAGCATGGAGAAACAAGTGGTCACGGTACTGAGGTAAATTTTACACTTAGTGAAGTACCTCAACCCAACAGCAAGCCAATCCAAGAGGACTTGGCTGATAAATCCATCTTAGCTCAGATTAGGGAACTTGCAATCCTTCTCTAAAAACTAATGCTGAGTTGGATGGAGCAGTCAACTGCATGATGCTGTTCTAAGAATTGATGGACTTGTCTGCTACAGCTAAGGCTAAAATAGCAAAGTTCAAGGAACACTCAAGTATTCCTTTTAATTCTCTCTACTTTGAAGAGTTTGAGAAGATTCAAGGAAGATTATTTGCGATTCGCAACTATCTGGTGAAGGAAAGTGCTAAAAGCTTAATGGATAAGATGGCTTTGATTCTTTCTAGGCTGACTGATTTTGCAGCTCAATGCAGCTGTCTCCTCTATCCCTACGTCTATTGCCCATGCTAATGTAGTGGCAGGAAAGATGAAAGGTACCATTAACACTGCTGCTGAGTAGCTGAGTAGTTTGAACACAACATTGGTGGCTCAAGCTACAAAGTTTCATCAGTTTAGTGAGGAACAAGTCAAGATCAAGCGCAGCACTGACCACAAAATAGAAGCTATCCATAAGGAGGTGGAAACCACTAAGAACATTGGTCATAGCATGGCAAAGGTGTTAGAGTCCATGTCTTGATAATTGGTGAACCAAGATAAGAAGCTGGATAGCATATTGAGGAACGTGGAAGAATTTAGCAAGAAAGCTGAGAAACCCTCCTGTGAGCGGACGACACAGAGTAGTGGGCCGAGAGCACATCGATTCATAGGCGTGGTCCACTAGGGTGTTTGAAAAAGAAAAGCACCGGGTCAGGGACCCGGGAAAAAGGTTGAAAGAGAGAGTGAAAAATGTTTTAGATTGTTTCGAACCCGAATCCACCGTCTCTTAATGTGGAGTCGCCACATGGATTAGCTCTTTCCAGGAATTAGAGTCCTATGAGGCTTAATGTCTAGGGGAAAGCCCACCAAGGCACAGAGATTCGGGTCCGGGATAAGTTGCTTATTTCTTATGTGATCACATTATATTACATCTACAGAAAACCGTATTTTCTTAGTTATACATATTCGTGCTTAAGTCATTTTTTGAGTTTACATGCATGATTCACGTATAGAAAAAGCAGTAAATCCATCAACAATGCGAAATAATAAATCATCCACAAAGCAGTAAATAAATGCGGAAAGTAAATGCGGAAAATAAAAATTACAAGGCTTTCCAAAAAATCGGGATATGCAACCGCCTGCTAACCTATTAATTACATTTTCAGTAAAAATATGCAATACACGAAGGAAAGTAAATCCTAGGCATACATCTAACCTGCATCCACAAAGGTTAGCATGAAATATGACACATATGTTCGATTTGATTTAGCGAGGTCCGTGTGGCCTAATTAAAACATCAACGATTTAAGTTGTTATTTTAAATAAAAATGGTTCATTTTTATTTACACGTATGTTGGTCAATTTTATTAGTGAAAATGATCGTATGGAATAAAGTGAGGTCTGTTATCCGGGAATAATTTTAATTCCCTTCGTGGGGGTATTCTAACGTAAAAATAAAAAAATA
Source organism: Euphorbia schlechtendalii (assembly GCA_949673415.1). Classification (NCBI taxonomy): domain Eukaryota; kingdom Viridiplantae; phylum Streptophyta; class Magnoliopsida; order Malpighiales; family Euphorbiaceae; genus Euphorbia; species Euphorbia schlechtendalii. The sequence goes on along the minus strand of CATIWQ010119062.1, from coordinate 35,635 downwards.
AAGAAAGAAATAAAGATGAAGGAGAGATTACAACACAATTTACAATGATAAGGAATAAAAATAATTCCTAGGAAAAAAAATAAAAATTAAAAAGAAATGAAGCAGATGAAAGCACGGAATCCACAATTCTAGGAACTCAGAGGCTTACCCTTGCGGTATGAATCCACTTCGGCATATCCGTTCGATCCCCGGGAGCGTTTCTAGTTAGTTTTGATTTAATTGTGGTTTAATGTGAAAAAATAATTGTTTGGTTGGAAAATAAAGTGTTTATTTATCCAAAAGATAATCATACTTGAGTTCTAAATTTGTTTTAGACCCGAGAATATCTGAGGATTTAAGAAGAAAAGATGAAGAAATTTGATTTTAAGATGAAGAGATTTGGGATCCAGAAGTGTTTTGGATCCGAGAAAAAAATTAGAAGAAAGTAAGAAATTTGTTGTCTGTGTTTTTTTTATCTGAAAAGAGAGTTTTTCTCTCCATTTTCGAGCCCCGATTACTGAAAAAGACCCGACTATTTATAGAAAAAAGTCCTGAACAATCCAAAATAGAAAGAACGTCTAGCGAGGCCTCTCTAGAAAGCCTAGTGAGGCCTCGCCAGACTCTCGGAGAGGCTACCTCGCCAGACTGGCAGCGAGCCTCGCTAGGGCATGGCGTGGTTCACCAGGTCACTGGCGAGCCTCGCCAGGCCCCTGGCGAGGTTGGCCAGCCCTTTGGCGAGCCGTGCCTCGCCAAGTATAGGTGAGGCAGGCTCTGGATCCGGCTTTCTACTGCATTTTCGAATTTTTTTTGTGTATTGTTATATTTTTTTAATTAATTTTCTGAATTAAAGTCCTTTTAAATTCAAAGACGAAGATGACTCCCATTTGAAGATCGTCGGACGGTCGTAAATCATGTGATTCAAGGATAAATATCCGGAAAAGCCGTCATCATTGAACGCGCGAGCTGGTACAAAATCTCGTGCTCACAGCTGCCCCTCGTGTGATAATTTCTGGTTGTATAACCAGTATTATCACACTAAAAGAGCATAGGGATAGAGAGAATACCTGACCGGTGTGGTTGGTGACTTCTTGTTCCCAATTGGTGATGACATAGGCCTTCCTTTCTGGCGCTGTGTCATCATAGGGTTGTCCGTTTCTTTCTTCAGAATCCCTTAGGTACTTGATGCCCCTTGTAGGTGGGTAAACCGTTTCTTTCGACGGTGTCCCTATTGTAATCGATAACCGTTTCATTCTTCTATTGTTAAAATGAGACTATTTCTTTCTTCAGCCATTGAGATAACCGTTTCCTTCTTCGGTTGTGTTTTGTATTTCCTTAATAGGATGTTGACTTGCTTCTTGTAACAAATCAAAGAAAACATAATGTTAATACATTTGATTTTATGCAAAGGAAAAATTTTTGCCCCTTTCAATCAAAAATTAAAACATAATAAGTAAATAAGTTTAATAAGAAATTCGGGGGTGCCCCAAAAATTGCTTCGTTGTTTAGGAGGCTTTTGTGGCGTCGTAACATTGACTTTAGGCTTGAGTGGGCCATTGTCTTGCTTGTAGGTTCCTCATGTGGAGGTGGGTATTCTTATTTATCGGGATAGTGTTGCCCCGGTTTGGCCTCATTTTTACCTTTAAAAGTCATGATGCGAATGTAATGTATGCATGTTTTTATGCATGAACAATATTTATCATATGATGTATGTTCGTTTGTTATAGCCGTCGTGGGCTTCGTTCATTGAAGAGCCTTCTCTTGTGCTGGTGCATGGTTACCCCTATGACTTATCTTGTTAGGGATTCCATGAACGACTCCCTCAAAGCGACGACCATGGGTTCGTTGAATTAGATTCGAGTTCATAGCTTAGATCTGATTTGAGGAAAGTCTTGGATGAATCGTTGATCCCGCTTTGTGTAGGCGATGATCGCTTGGAAGCTGTTTGCCTGAAGCGTTGAAGGTATGTGATGTCTCATACTATTTTGAGGAAAAGATGATGAATTTGATATTTCTTTGGTCCTAAGTTTTGCATAGATGCCCTTGCGGGTTTTCAAACTATCGAACCTTGTCTTAATTTTTTCCTGGACCGCCCTTTCAGGTTTTCAATCTAGCAGACTCATTTTTTCTTCATATTAAGTGTTTACGTAATCTTCTTCCATCCGAAGTTTATTTTGGATGTTTACTTGTGACATTCTACCATTGGCATGCAAGCAATCAAAATAAATATATGCATAAAGATTCAGCAAAAATGATAATTCATTGATGAACTTAATAGGGGTATAAATGTTCAAATGATTTAACTCCTGCCATCAATTAGCCTTTTCAGGTTTTCTAACTAATGTGGTTCTCTCGATGTCCTATGTTTTGCCTGAGCCGCCATTTTCGGGTTTTCAACTCAGCGGACTATTCTTTTTGTGGTTTGAAAAGAATCCCTAATTTTTGCTCAACTAACCGAGTGTTAATTGATAGGCCGATTACAAATTTATTCTTTTTTGTTCGTACTACTTTTTAGAGATTTATTTCTTTCACCTATGCGTGATAGCAATTGTGTAAGATTTGGTTGATTTGGTAGATCAGTCACCGTCCATGTCCACGACTTCATTTGTTGTCTTGTTCACCATTTCTGACCTATTAGTTGGTGCTTGCGTCACTTTGCTGTCTTGAAGTGTATGTGATGAGTTTTGATCATTGGCGTTTCCTCTGATGGTGCGATAATTACAAATAGTAGCGTGTCATGTGAAGGAGTTGTTGACGTGTTCAACAATCTGGCTCCTTTTTATCTTTAGTATTGACCTTTGTATGATCCTTTAGGGGAGATTCAATTTTCTTTGACCTTTGCTTGATTGTTCCATGAATTGTGGTGATCCGTGTGATGGAGTTGTTGACGTGTTCATTAATCTGTCTCTTTCTTTGTGACATTGCGCCGGTTGTTTGGTCTCATGAATGGTGGTGATGGAGTTGTTGATGTGTTCAATGATCTGACTCCTTCTTTGTGATGTTGCACCTGTTGTTTGGTCTTGTGAATGGCTGTGATGGATTTGTTGACGTTTTCAAAGATTTATCTCCTTCTTTGTGATATTGCGTCAGTTGTTTGATTGCCCCACAAATGGTGGTGAGCCGTGTGATGGAGTTGTTGACATGCTCAACGATCTGACTCCTTCTTTGTAACATTGCGCCAGTTGTTTGGCCTCAACTTGCTTGTCCGACATTTTTGGCCTTATTCTAGCTCTGATCCTTTTGATCTTTGTATGCTTCATTCTCTTGGTTGAGTCAGTGGACGTTTCATGCTTAGAGATCTTTCCATTGATCTTTCGTCCTTGTATGATGAGGCAATTGCTATCACGCATCGTCTAAGTACATTTATTTATCTCTCCCTTTCTCTCAAGAGTCAAATCATTTAAATTTATTTTGGGGAATCCATTTATACCCAAATTAATTTCATAAAATGATATGTCACACGTGCTAAAAACATTATGAATATGTTTATGAGAATGCGTAATGTCATTGACAAAATATCAACCAAATAAACAAAGTTCAATTTATTCAAAATTCAAATGCCACATGGGCAAAGTAGCTAATTATTACATAATCATCTATAACAGGTTAGTGCCTCCCATAGGTGTCCATGGATTAGAAGTGCTCCATCCGCTCTACCTTCTCAAACACTTCTTGATAGCTGGAGAAACTATCAGATCCGAATTTGTTCCTATAAGGTGGCAGTGCGCCGTCCAGCAGCTTTGTTATCATCTCTGGTAGGGTCAAACGAGTCTGTAGCCTGACCTGTGTGGCCATCCAACGTGTATAGTAAGATTTGAAGTTCTCACCCTGCCTTTGCCTTATGGCCACCAGATGTTGCATTGTGGTTTCCATCTGAGAGTTGAAACCATAATGCTCCAGCAGAGCTTGAGCGAGATTGGTAGCTATGTCTAGTGGAAGGGGGATGTACCATTCGTTGACTGGGTGGCCTAAGGTGATGACGAAGAGCTTAGCCATCATTTGATCGCTGACCCTCAATGCTCTCATCACTATCTGATAATGCATCAAGTGAGCACGTGGATAACCAGATCCTATGTACTTCTCAAACTGTGACATTGCGAAGTTTGGGTGCAAGTTATCTTCATCCCCGATTATCAATTGTGCAGGGTACGTGTTCTTTAGGTGGCCACCGTGAATGGCCAAGAACTGTTGCCATAGTTCCGCTAAGCTAGGTTGTTGGAGGATGGTGTTCCCTGCGCTTGGATAAGAGCTATATTACCCCTAGGGATATGTTGCGAAATGGGGCAGATGAGGTGCCTGGAACTGTGAGTCGACCGATGTACTCCAGTTAGGAATAGGATGTTGGGTCACTCCTTGGTAGAAAGGCCCTGGCGCGAATGCTGGCTTAATAGGATGACTTTGTCCTACCCCGAACTGGTAATAGGCAGTGGGAGGTAGGGGCATCATGAGTGAAGTAGAAGGTCCCCCTGTCAGATTAACATTATTAAAGGTGACCTCCAGGCTGGGCACTACATTATGGGTCCTCCCGAGGTGTTAGCGAATGAGCATAGCTAGCTGTTCGCTATTGGCAAACGCGTTTACGGCAGTTGCAATCTCGGCGCTCACCGATGACTGCTGAGAATTTTGTCCTGTTCGAACAGGGTGATCTTCCCTTACACCTTTTCCTTGTAGACTGGCCATATAGTGCGCTGGACTGAATCAGAGTCTGAACCTGAGTCCTCACTTGAGTCAGTGTACGGAACCCCCTCCAGATTGGCCACAATTGGGGAAATGCAGACCAGGCAGTGAGCAGGCCTCTTCCAAGCCCCCTTGATACACGAGTAGAATATTAGACCATTCATGTAAGATTCATGATATGACTCATGATGTATGAGATGTTTAATGTTATGGCTGCATTCACAAGGGTTAGCATGCCATGATGTAAAATAACATGTATGTCAATCCATTTGAAACAAACAGGTTAGTCGTTAGGTAAAGATGAAAACATGTGGAAATGAAAATCCAACAACGGTTTGAGGTATAAGTGGTATAAGTGAGTTGACTAAGCTACTTGTGTGGTAATAGGTCAATGGTTTGAGGTTTCGTCCTGTGACTAGGTCTCATGGAATGAGGAGGTCAAATTGTGCCGTACGCTAATCGAATGAAAACAACTACCATATGTGGATATCTAAAGAATGATTTGGTTATTTTGCCCTATTAAGGCAAAGTTTTTGGATCACTATTTGAGAGTATGTACTAATACATGAATTATTGCCTCATGTGGATGAATGATTCGAGTATGAAGCGTATACCCTTGATGATTTGGTAAGGTAGTAAGTTTACCTCGTGTGGGCTTAGGTTAGGATTTCGACTAGGATATCCTTTAATGTGGGAAAATGGTTTTGGGTAGGTATTTGCCATGTTTGGGCTTTTGGTGTGTATAATTACCCCGGAAGGGCTGTGAGTTGGATGTTGAGTGGACATCTAATGGGTAATGTGGTGGAAAGGTTATTGCCCCTTGCGGGCCAAGTGCCGGATGTCAAGTGGACATCATGTAGTAAAAGAAGGTATGTTTGCCATGTGCAGGCTAATTGCGAGGTGTCAAGTGGACATCTCGCTGAAAAGGGGTAAGTGATGTTCCTAAGTGGTTTTATGATGTCCTAGGGTGACACGGTCTATAGTGTCAACTATACCTAAGTGTATGTGGTATCATGATGATAACGTGATATATGTACATTTAATATATGAGTGTGTGCATTCGAGTGTCTGCACAAAAATTCATGGTTAGTATGACATTTGTACAATGACAAATTGAAATTAGTATACAAGTAGCACATAGCATGTAACATCATATCTTCCAACCATACAACTCCCGCGTGTAGGATTTTTGGCTAGTCTCTATCCTAAGTTTGGTTCATCTTAGGATCATGAAGATACTAAGGAGCTCACCTGCAAGAAAATATAATGCATGATCGCGTGTTTGGGTAACACTCTAGGGAAAATGCCTATGGTTTATTTACATGAGGGTTATAAATGGGTTGTTAATGTAGAAGGTTCTTGTTGCACTAAAATACACTCCAAGCCTCTAACGAGGGAGGTACATGCGATATGGCAACAAGTGTTCCACCCGCTCAAGTACTATCTTTTCTCATGGAAGCAGATTAGTACAAGAGAGAGCTTCACGGTAATAAGGGTACCTTAAACTTATGGGCTAGTCCCTTCTACTGCAATGCGTTATTATGAATATGTCATAATTAAGATAAAATGAAATAATGTGATCAATAATTTTCGACACTTATCCAAAATCTAAAACCTTTGAAAAAACAAGTTTTAGAAAAATCCCCAACGGAGTCGCCACTATGAGCGAACGACACGAAGCGGTGGGCAAGAGCACGTGGATTCATAGGCGTGGTCCATAGGGGTGTTTGAAAAAGATAAGCAACGGGTTGGGGACCCGGGAAAAAGGTTGAAAGAGAAAGCGAAAAACGTTTTAGATCGGTTCGAACCCGAATCCGCCATCTCTTAGTATGGAGTCACCACCTGGATTAGCTCTTTCCAGGAATTAGAGTCCTATGAGGCTTAAAGTCCAGGGAACGGCCCACCAAGATACAGAGATTAGGGTCCGGGATAAGTTACTTATTTCCTATGTGATCACATTATATTACATCTATAGAAAACCGTATTTTCTTAGTTATACATATTCATGCTTAAGTCATTTTTCGAGTTTACATGCATGATTCACGTATAGAAAAAGTAGTAAATCCATCCGTTATGCGAAATAATAAATCATCCATAAAGCAGTAAATAAATGCGGAAAGTAAATGCGGAAAATAAAAATTACAAGGCTTTCAAAAAAATCAGGGGATGCAACCAGCCGCTACCCTATTAATTACATTTTCTGTAAAAATATGCAATACCCGAAGGAAAGTAAATCCTAGGCATACATCTAACTTGCATCCACAAAGGTTAGCACGAAATATGACACATATGTTCGATTTGATTTTAGCGAGGTCCGTGTGGCCTAATTAAAACATCGACGATTTAAGTTGTTATTTTAAATAAAAATAGTTCATTTTTATATACACGTATGTTGGTCCATTTTATTAGTGAAAATGATCGCATGGCATAAAGTGAGGTCTGTTATCCAAGAATAATTTTAATTCTCTTCGTGGGGGTATTCTAACGTAAAAATAAAAGAATAAAGAAAGAAATAAAGATGAAGGAGAGATTACAACACAATTTACAATGATAAGGAATAAAAATAATTCCTATGCCAAAATATAAAAATTAAAAAGAAATGAAGCAGATGAAAGCACGGAATCCGTAGTTCTAGGAACTCAGAGGCTTACCCTTGCAGTATGAATCCACTTTGGCGTATCCGTTCGATCCTCGGGAGCGTTCCTTGTTCATTTTGATTTAATTGTGATTTAATGTGAAAAAATAATTGTTTGGTTGGAAAATAAAGTATTTATTTATCCAAAAGATAATCAGACTCGAGTTCTAAATTTGTTTTAGACCTGAGAATATCTGAGGATTCAAGAAGAAAAGATGAAGAAATTTGATTTTAAGATGAAGAGATTTGGGATCCAAAAGTTTTTTGGATCCGAGAAAACATTAGAAAAAAGTAAGAAATTTGTTGTATGTGTTTTTTTATCTGAAAAGAGAGTTTTTCTCTCCATTTTCGAGCCCCGATTACTGAAAAAGACCCGACTATTTATAGAAAAAAATCCCGAAAAATCCAAAATAGAAAGAATGTCTGGCGAGGGAAGCCTTGCCAGGAGGCCTGGCGAACTCACCAGAAAGTCTGGCGAGGCTTGCCAGGGTCCTGGCAAGCCTAGCCAGGGCATGGCGAGGTTCAGTAGGTCTTTGGCGTGCCTTTCCAGGCCCTTAGCGAGGTTGGCCAGCCCTCTAGCGAGCCATGCCTCGCCAAGTATAGGCGAGGCGGGCTCCGGATCCGGCTTTCGACTGCGTTTTTGAGATTTTTTGTGTATTTTTATATTTTTTTAGTTAATTTTTTGAATTAAAGTCCTTTTAAATTCAGAGATGAAGAAGACTCCCATTTGAAGATCATCGGATGGTCGAAAATCATGTGATTCGAGGATAAATATCCCGAAAAGCCATCATCATTGAATGTGCGAGCTGGTACGAAATCCCATGCTCACACCTTGTAGGACCTTGATGTGCTTGCTGAGAAGATGGAGTCTACTTGCAGGTTTGTCAATAATAACATTGATGAAAAAGTATCTAAAGCATAGAAGACTCTCATCGATGCAATGGGCAAGCTATTTTCGGAGCCAACTGAGTCTCTTAACCAAGATACTAGTCTCTCTGTTCACAAAAAGCTCAACCTGATGAAAGATAAAGTCAATGGTTGGCAGAACTCTATCAAACAAATGGTTACAGCAGGGATGTATAACTCGTAAGACATAGAGTATAAGGTTAGAACAATGCACTCTATCAACCCTAGAATCATTGACATGGAGGCATAACTGAAGATTGCAATTTCTACTTCAAACTTCCATGGTTTGTTATAGTGTTTTCAACAGTATACCTACCAGGGATTTGATCAAATAGACCATCTCACTCAATGTCATCATCTCTTTCAGAATGAGCTGAATGATCAAGACTATCTTTCTCAGAATGATAAGGAGCATCTTGAATCTTAAATCTCACCAGCCATTATTGGGAAGTAAGAGGATTTCCAAACTGCCATCGACTCTTTTAACGTGTGCCTTGAACAAATTGTGAAGGGCCAGGTAACAAAGGGGGAGAAGGTAGTGGAAGATGCAACAAGGATGGTAGCTCAGTATAGACACTCATTACCAAGTCGGCTTTCGCGTCATCCTCAAGGATCTCAAGCTCAACAAAAGCATCATCAATAACAGCACCACTCTTCATCTAATCATCCAAGAAGAGGAACAATCTCTCAACACCGTAGATAGTTGTAGACTAGGTTCTTAAAACTTGTAATATGACTTTATGTAATCTTATTTTAGAACACTATTTGTGAACTAAGTAAGTATATCTTTTTATAATCAATAAAATTACAAGTTTCTCCATCAAGTCAAGTTAAGAGCTTCTTAAATAAGTATATGCTATTAAATGATTGTATGTTTCTATTGTATGGTTGAATATCTGATGCGGGACTACATATTCTGAGACCAATTCAAGAGAAAAGCCAAAGTAAGACAAAGTCCCAAAATGTGGAAAAATCCTCTAAGTATGGGGGAGCTGAGCTGCTTGTAGAAGACTCACTCAGTATGGAGGAGCTCAAGATGACCAAGGAAAGGCACTTAGCATATGGGAGTCTTACATCACTTATCAGGTATCTCAATATCTTTAAACTACTTATTCAATTGACCTTTTCTACCACCTAGTTTGTTATCTATTCAAAATAGGGGAGATTGTTGAACCCAAGTTAAAAGTACTTAACAGTACTTGAAGATTTTGGAAATAACAAACTGTCTAGGATAGTGAAATTAATTGAGTACTAAGTATACTCTTAATTAATGAAGTTTACTTGATTTTGTTTAAGGAAAAACAACTCAGTTTACTAAGTAATTAATTAATTTACGGCTTAGAGTAAGAAAAGCTGCGTTAGGCAGAGTATTACGTAGTTTATAAAGATATCTACTCAGTTGTGTTGAGTTAGCTTTTTAGAAGTAAAAAGCTATATTATGTTGACACTTAGAGAATATTTGACACTTGTGCTACTAACATTTTATATGAAAAACAGAATATATCTTTGATGCTTTTCAGGAGAAAAAGCATTGAAATTAAAGAAGTCATTCTTGCACTCCTCACATTCAAAAGGTGTCAGTACGGAATGTTGGACATTCCTCACTAAAGTCCAAGATAAAAGGAATCCTCTAACATGCACCATTTCTCAATGTCTCTGCACGCCTCTGCAAATGTTTGAAATTCAACTAATGACAGAATGCCATGTTTCATCTCGCGCGCCTCTCTATTAGATGGATTGCTTGAAGATAATCGAGTTTTTAACAATAGAATAATATCGCGCTTCAACATTCAAAATCTCTATCTCTAAACATCTTATAATTTGTCTCCAATGGGAAGATTCGAAAGATTTGAAGAAAAGAGAAATTGAAGAGCTGTCAGGATGAGAAGTTTGCAATGATTAATTCCAAGACCTTCAACTATAAATAGAAGACTGGAGCAGACATTCAAACTTGGTGAATCACATCGAATTTCTTAAAGAGCTGAAACTCTGTTCAATTACTCCTAGCTTCAAGAAATTGTAAATCCAAGCAATCAACAACATTCATTGTTCAAATCAAATTGTAATAGAGAGAGAAATATCACTTAAAGATTTAGCATTAAAAGGAATCAAAATTTTATAAGTTGAATTCCGCTATTCACAAATTTCTATTAGAAATCTAAGTGACTATTTGGGAAGGGAACCCAAACTATGAGCTGAGTGGTAGTTAGAAAAAATTATACTTTCTATAATAGAGTATACCCACTGTAAAGGCTTCTTCACCTAAGGAAGGAACGAAATCACTAGTGGATTAAAGCTCAGAAAGGAATCCGAGGACTTGAGGTAGGCTAGGGGTCGAACCAGGATAAAATCTTAGGTGTTAAAGTTCTAACCTTAATCGCTTGCCTTTATCACTTTTATCTCATCCATCATTTAATCTATGTTTTCAGTTTTGCTTGAAAAACCAATCCATATTGAGTAGAGTACTCAGCATACGATAGAAGATAAACAGTGCCAGCAAAGCTGAATAGTTTATAAGTTTTTAGACCAACTCAGCATGCCCATCTAAAAACTTTAACTGGGTAAATATTTTATAAAAATCAAAAAGTAACCAAGAATAGCATTCACCCCCTCTACTATGTAACTAAGCCGTCTAAGGACTAATGGTTAAAATCAAAAGCTCACATTTTCAAAAGATGTGCTTTTGAATTTGAATCATTTTCTGCAAAACTCATCGTTTTACTAAGTCGGTTATTCAAGTGTTAATCTTAGTGTTAATTTCAATCTGTCTTTGTACGAGTATCATGTACCCTTGCAAGTAAAAGAGGCCTATAAAAGTTGAAGGAGTTGAAGAGAGAGGATAATTTGCATTCTTGAATCCTAAACGTTTTTCAGAGCAAAAAACCCTAAATCCCTTTTCTTCTCTCAATTCCTTTTCTCTTTTCTTTAAAATGGCGATCACTAAGACTGCCTTCAGACTCTAGTCCACTTCAAAGAGGAGCATCATTGTGAATGCTGAGGGAAAGCTTGAAAAGACTACTCTACTTGAAGGAACCTCTTCACCAAGGTCGAATGGGCATCCAATCTGGATTTTGGCCTCGTGTATGGAGTAGATTATGAGAGTCTTCTAAGGAATCGCATCATACACCGTGTTATCAAGTTTCAGAACTTGAGTTAATTTCTGTAGATGGAGGGTCTAGCTATTGCAGGCCTCATTAGGGCACTCTACTCATATCTCTATACCATTCAGGGCTTTAATGATCTCTTGATGGTTGAAATTGGTGGGAACTCCCATCTTATCTGCTCTAAGATGATTTTGAGCATCCTCAACATACCTCACAAAGGCACTATGCTAAGAAAAACAGGTGATGAAGACACCATTATCATTCTTGAAGATTGGGAGCTCCCAACAAACTACGTTTCAGGGGAGATTGCTGCATTAGGAATGAGCTGGACAACAAGAGCTTGCCATTAGATGGTTGTAAAGTTGTTGTTACCCAAGGCAAGGTCTGATACTAGTTACACCTATTTTGAAAGGTGTGTGGTCTACCATATGGTAGAGGGTAAAAGGCTATATGGGCAGTGGTCATTCTTCACCATTTAACCAAGCTTACTATCATCTATCATTATAGTTACCTCATAATCGCTTTAATGAAGGCAGTGAAAGCAGATCTAGCCTCGTATCTTAGAGGGCCAGGTGATATAGTAGTGCCTATAAAGAAGACTTTGGACTTACAACACTTCAGTAAGCTGTATCATGACCAAGTGCATACTAGGTACAACAAAGCACAAGAAAAGAGAACTCAAATGCGTACCATCATTATTGCCCTTGGATGTGCCTAAGGAGGAGGAAGATGGCTTTATGGTTGACTTTGAAGGAGGCTGCAAGAACTAGTGATAATGTCCTCTATCAGCAAAATTAGAACAAATTTTAGCAACTACAACCTCACACAGGCCTAAAGTTGCATCTTCCAAGGCTAGGAAGAAGAGCCCTTCAAAATCAAGGGCAGGAGATGTGCCTGCCCAGCCCTTAGTAAGGCAAAGAAAGCGAATGAAGGCTAAGACTCGCTCTTAGAGGGAAGCAACAGGTTGAACAAGAAGAAGACAATGTGGAGGAAGAGGAGACCTTGCATTCAAGGAAGAAAAAATTGGAAATTTCAGAAGAAATTGAGGAGCAGGGTGACTCTAAGAAAAACAAGGAAGAGGACTTAGAAACTATAAGTCTTAGTTCTACAGCTCACAAAGAAATAGTCATTAAGGTGAAAGGGACTCAACGTAAGCGATCTGCCACCAATAGACCTTTATAGAAAAATGTCTAAGTGGTGAGCAGTGATGGGGCAAGAAGATATTGCCAACTCTTAAATTTGATGCTAAGTTAGATGGGGTAGCTAGCAAGTTACTGCTCACCCAAGAATTGATAGACTTATCATCCAAGCCTAAAGCTTTGCTCCCTGAGATCGATGAACACACAAGTTTTCCCTCTGAATTACTTTACTTCGAGGAGTTTGAGAAAATTCAAGGCAACCTGTTTATGATTCAAAATCACTTAGCAAAGGAGAGTGCCAAAAGCATGGTTGATAAGATGGCTCTAATCCAAGCTGGCTTATCGAAATCTGCAGCTCAGCTTAGCTCATATGTGACATCTATCCCTGCTGGTTAATCAAGATAATAATTGAAAATGCAACGTTAGAAGGTGGAATTTAAAAACTTAAAATAACCTAAAGGATCTCTTAATCATGCCATGATTGATATAATCTAAGTTAAAATGTTCTAAGATGCTGATAGGTTTATAAAACTTATAAAAGAAACCTAGCATCTAAGTTTAGAACATTACCAGTTGATGTGTGCTTCTCTTTCCTTTTAGATGCGGTGTTCCCTTAAAGCAATTCGGCAGAACTTCATTAGCACGAGCCTCCAAACTAGGATAACCTCTATGAATGATCCACAAGGATCCTCACCGACCAAAACCTCATTGAGGTAGAACTTGTTTGTAGGTAACAACTGCTAGATCGCTCGAAGACCAACCCATAAATATAAACTGAGAAGGCTCACTTCAAAATAGAAAGATACTTCTAAAGAATTCTTTGTTACTTGGAGAAACTCGTGGAGGATCTCGCACAACTCATGAAGAAAGAGATGTTTAACTTAGAGAGAAAGGCTGAGCTGAAGTGTGGAATAATGAGAGAAAGGGGAGGCTTAATTATAAGGAAAAAGGGAGTGTTTGACTCCCCCTAAAACACAACGTGGGATGGGAATATTCCCATCCCACAAGAGGGTTAGCCACGTAGGTCACCTGGACTTATGGCAAACCATCGGTTGCCTCCAAAAGGCAAGCCCGCACAAGATCTGCCCATTACCTAGTGCGATAGTAGCCCGTGAGCTTTTTAGCTTGCGGGGAAGCCATGTAGGCCCCACTCCAAACATGCCGTGTTCGTTTGGTGCTCGCTTGTAATGGGAAAAATTCCCTTGCTCCGTTCAGTGCAATTTTCCTTATTTTCTCTTTATTCCCTTTAATTATTAATTTGGTATAACCATTTGATAATTCTTCTAATGAATTCGACAAAGAAATATTCTCGGTATAGACCTGGTCTATAGTTTCTTTACTTAGTCCAGTAACGTCCCAAAGTGTGTGACCTCATAGGATCCCAAAGTATAGAGCCGCTGGAGGTTAACCTAAACTTGGCTTCCCATCAGGGAACATTTAGGCTCAGTATTCCAGACTGATATGGAACCTGATGGCTCTAGACGATTAAATGGGTTGTCTAGCTAAGGCGTATGATCCCCCGATACTTGGAACATCATGTGCTTGTGAGTTGATCCAGTTTTGCAATAGTAACCAATACAATACATTCCTTCGATCAGGTTAAGTACCACCCAATTTGTTAAGCTCGGATTAAGTGTCAGCTCATGTAATAGTTGTAGCTTTCCTAGAATTAGACTTGTTCATGAAGAACACCACTCGCCATAATGTATCAAGATTGACTAGAAACCCGTTCTATCAATCTTATACTCTGATAAGAGGTTTAAGAGTGTGTCACTTCAACAAGGGGCCCTAAGGTACATCTCCCATTATATCACTATATCAGGAGTGATGAATCCCATCTTGACTACTCGGCTTACAAACATGTAATCATCACTATACATGTAATCACCCGTGCCATCCTGATTACCAGGGTATGAATAAGTATAATTGAAAGTATAACAACTCCTACATATGGTAACCAGTATCTCAAGTATGAGGATACTTGTATTGCTACTACAATAAGACATGACACCAACACATGGATATAGTTATTTTTGAGTTTTTATCTTATAGCGGTCTCCAATGTATTACCCGAATACATTCTTATGTTAAATCAAAGTACCACCTTCAGCTCATGAGATCGGCTGGTTGGATCTAATTGAAGGAGTAAGCTTACAATTGCTAGTCTATCCATTCCATTGATGTTAGTCTATGACTAGGAATTTTAGACTATTCATAGTAACACATTTGTGAAATCTCAAGCCACATAGCTCCCGCTATGTTCTCGCACTTTTATGCTATAAAGTAGTCATGGACTTTATCTTATCAATGCGCATTTATATAATACTATACATATATGATACCAGTGAGATACATAAATAAATTAAAACACTGATAAGCAACAAAGATGTCTTAATTATTATTAATAATAATCGAAATCATTTGTGTAGAACCCAAGTAAATAATACTTCACAGTACTGAGTTGTTTATGAAATAGCAAACTATCTAGGATAGTGAAATTAATTGAGTTCTAAGTATACTCTTAATTAATAAAGCTAACTTGAGTTGATTCAAGGGAGAATAACTTAGTTTTGCTGGATAATTAATTAAGTTATGACTTAGAGTAGGAAAAGCTAAGTACTACATAGTTTAAGATTTCTTCGCTTAGCTCGTGCTGAGTCCTACTTTTATTTAATTAAAAGCACATTCTTTTTGACACGTAGAGATATTATAACACATGATCTACTAACTTCGTCTTTGAAGGAACGAAATATTCATTAATTGCTTTTCAAGAGAAAAGGCGCCAAAATTAATGAAGATTCCTGTGGTCCTCACAATGCTAAAAAGTGTTAGTAAGGATGCCAGAGATTCCTCGCTACAGTCCAATTAAAAGGAATTTTTCTGTAATGCATTACGTGTCAAGTGTCTCTGCGCGAATCTATCAACTTTCGCAAGGTCATCCAACGGGAAGACTCCACATTGCATTCTTGCACATCTCGCTTAGAACTAGATTTCTTGAAGATAAATAAGATTTTGTCAATGGAATTTTATCATGCCTCAACATTCAAATTCTATCTCTAAACATCCTGGAATCTGTCTCCAACGGGAAGATTCAAAAGATTAGAAGAGATGAGAAATTAAAGATCAGTAATATCGTAAAGTTTGCAATGGCTACTTCATAGAGCTTCAAAGTATAAATAGAAGACTCGAGCAGACGTTTAAACTTGGTGAATCACCTCGGATTTCTTAAGAGCTAAGACGCTACGCAAATTACTCTAGCTTTCAAAGAAATTCCACCGCAAGCAATCAGCAAACATCAATGTCATATCTGTTTGTATTAGAGAGAAATTACTTAGATTAACATTGTAAGGATTCAACGTTTCTATAAGTTGAATCCAGTTCGCATTCTTAAATTAATCTGAGTGTTAGTTTGGGAAGAGTACCCAAACTGAGTTGAGCGGTAGTTAGAAAGGAGGGTACTTTCTGTAATAGTGTCTACCCGCTGTAAAGGCTTCTCCGCCTATTAAAGGAATGACTCACTAGTGGATTATATCTCGAAGACAGTATCCAGGGACTGGACGTAGGCTAGGGGCCGAACTAGGATAAATCTCAGGTGTTGATGTTCTATCTTTAAGCTTTAAGCTTTAGTAGTGATCATCTCATTCATATATATCTCTCATTTATTTATTTTCTTGTCATTCGATCTATGATGAGTAGTCTTACTTAGCTAAAGATTGAAGATAAACTATGCCAGCACTGCTAAGCAGTTTATAAGTTTTTATATCGCACTCAGCACGCATACTCAACACACATATAAAAACCGAACTTGGCGATCAAACTTTAAAAATCTAAAAGTAACCAAGATTAAGCATTCCCCCCCTTTGCTATTGTTGAGAGCCCGTTTACGGACCAACAAGTGGTATCAGAGTAATTGCTCAGCTTTTAGATTAACCATCTTTGAGTAAGATTCATAAATGGCTTACAAAAACTATAATTCCGGTTCTAGTCAAGAAGTTCTCCTTTAAGAGGGAATGTCTGTTACTAGACCACCTCTATTCAACAATAATCATTATACATTGTGGAAAAATTGAATGAAAATTTTTATCCAGTCTCAAAGCATATAGGCCTGGCACACCATTGAGCTTGGTCCCAGAGTTCCCATAGTTGTGAGGAACGCTATGCATATGCTAGTAGATTTAGGGGGCTACAATGACGCTGACCTGAGGCTTCTCAAAGAGAACACCATAGCGATTAACTACTTACACTGTTTGTTAGATCTTACCAAGTTCAACAAGGTCTCAGGATGTGAAACAACATAGGAGATTTGGAAGAAGTTGGAGATTACCTATGAGGGGACCGACAAGGTCAAGGAGTTAAAGATTAATCTCATGCTGAGGGAGTATGAGATGTTCTCAATGGGTGCCAGTGAGGGTATTCAGAGCATGTATACCAGGTTCATTAACATTGTTAATGAACTGAAGAGGCTCGGGAAGGAGTTCACCGAGGAGGAGCTCGTCAAGAAGATTCTCCGCACTTTTACAATAGAGTGGGACTCCAAGAAGAGCGCTATCAAGGAGGCTCATGATCTTAAGACATATAGCTATGATGAGCTGATAGGCACCTTGCTAACTCATGATAAGTTTATAAGGAAATACTTAGATGACTCCAAGAGGAATCGTTGCAAGGAGGGTAAAGACATTGTCCTTAAAGCAGATTCATCATATAAGTCCACTAGCAGTGACTTTGATGAGCAAATGGCACTTCTGACCAAGCGTTTCAAATGCTTCATTAAGAAGGACAGGAAGTTCAACAACAATAAGAAGTTTCTCACTAAAACCAAGTCAACTCAGCATTGGCGAGGAGTTGAGGAAGGATCAAAGAAGGAGCATAGCAAAGACATTAAATGTTTTGGCTATGGAGAGAAAGGCCACATCTAGTCGAGCTATCCAAAAGGACAAGTTCAAAAAGAGATTCTCCAAGAAGAATGAGGCACTTGCTGCCACTTGGGGTGACTTAGATGAATCTTCATCATCTGATGACGAAGCTATTGATTCAGCCACCCTCTACTTGATGGCCATTGAGAATCATTAAGGTAAGGGCTCAACATCTACCTCTGGTAGAGATCATTCCGCTGTCATCTCTGAAGCTGAGCGAGATAAAGGAAAAGCTCCTCAAGCTAAGGTACATTCTGAAGTTCCTTTATTTATTGATGAATTCGCCTAGGCTCTCTTTGATGTTATGAAATTGACTAATAAATCAATGAAAAAAATCAAAGAGATAGTGAGGAGAAGTGATGATTTGGAAGACACGAATGCTTCCTTATCGCTTGATATCTTCTTTCTTTAAGAAAAAGTTGATTAGCAAGAATGTGCTATCAGCAAGCTCACTAAACAATTAGATGAGTTGACTGCTGAGATAATAGCTTTAAAGAAGAAAGAGGTTCCTCCTCCAACCAATAGTCAACCTCAAAGTAACCAAACTCGCAATTCCAAGAGGAAGAATTCCTCTAAATAGAAGAAAGCGAGCCAGCCTAAACCAAAAATGGTGTGCGGTTTTTGTGGGAAAGATGGACATGCCACAATTCTTTGTAGGCATAAAAATGGTTATTACGATGAGTATGATTGGTTAAACTGAAGCACTACTAACAAAGGAGGACCCATCTCGAAAGCATGGGTACTTAAGAAAATGTAATTGTTTTGCAGGTGAGCCTTAGATCCATTGATGATTCTTGAATGTGGTATCTGGATAGTGGATGCTCAAGGCATATGAAGGGAGATGAAAGTCAATTCATCTCATTAGAGTGTAAAAGAAATGGAAGTGTCAATTTTGGAGATAACTAGAAAGGCAAGATTGTAGGCTATGGCACTGTTGATGTCTCTCCTTCAATCGAAGAGGTTTCTCTTGTCAAGGGTTTGAAGTTCAATCTCCCCAGTTAGCCCAACTCTGTGAAAAAGGCAGGAAGGTTATGTTTGACTCAGCAGGATGCTCAGTAATAGACTGTAAGACTGACTCAACTATACTCTTTGCTCTCAGGATCAATAATGTTTATATGATTGATTTATCCGTTGGCTCCAGTAATGTGTGTCTTGTATCTAAGGAGGATAATTCGTGGCTTTGGCATAGAAGGTTGGGTCATATTAATATGACATTCTATCCAAATTGGCCAAAAAGTAATTAGTTGTGGGTTTACCCAACATCAGCTTTGAAAAGGATAAACTCTGCTCTGCTTGTCAACTTGGTAAGCAAGTTAAGAAATCATTTAAACTAGTAAATCACGTAGTAACTAAGTGATCATTGGAGTTACTCCACCTTGATCTTTTCACCCCAGTTCAGCCTATGAGCTTGGGTGGTAAGAGGTTCTAATTGGTGGTTATAGATGACTTCACGAGATTCACATGGGTAGTCTTACTGAGTAGAAAAGATGAGACTTATGAATCTTTTGTCAAGCTCAGTAAATGGATAATGAACGAAACTGGAGATAAAATCTGTAGAATCCGAAGTGATCATGAACATGAATTCAAGAATTTCCATTTCGAAGAATTGTGTTTAGTGCATGGCATTGACCACAATTTCTCTTCTTATTTGCCTCAACAAAATGGGGGTTGTAGAAAGGAAGAATAGGACAATAGTTGAGATGGCTCCATCCATGCTACTGATAACAATCTACCAAAGTACTTTTGGGGAGAAGCTGTTAACACAACCTGTTATATCTTGAATCGGGTTTTAATTCGCCTAATTCTTGAGAAAACACCCCATGAGCTTTGGCGAGGGCGCAAGCCTAAGATTGGTCATCTCATATCTTTTGGCTGTAGGTGCTATATTCTTAACACCAAAGAGCAATTAGGAAAGTTTGATCCTAAGTCTGATAAAGGTATCTTTTTGGGATACTCAACTAACAATAGGGCATATAGAATATATGTCAAGTGTACTAGCCTCTTAGAGGAGTCTATGCATGTAGATTTCGATGAAACTAACATTGCAGAAAGATGACCCTCTGATGAAGACGAACGAGTTCCCTAACTTTCAAATAAACTAAGTATGCCACAAACTATGCTCCCAACTCAGCATAGGAGCCCCCAGCTGAGGAAGCCAAGGATGATGATGAAGATCTTTCTATCAACTTCAATGATGGCAAAGATCAACCTCTACCTCAGCATCCCGTTGTCTATCCTCCAGCAGTTAATCTAGGAATTCTAAGAGAGATTAGAGTTCATCACAACCATCAGCTAGACATCATAGTTGATGATGTTCATAATCCTGTGATGAGCATCAAGCCTTCATATGATTGATCAAACCCAAGATGTTTGAAGATGTAGAAGGAGATGATTATTGGATGATCGCAATGCAAGAGGAATTGGATCAATTCAAGCGCAATGATGTTTGGGATCTAGTTCCTAGGAAGGGAAATCAATTATCAGCACCAAATGGGTATTTAAGAACAAGCTAGATGAAGATGGTACTATTTTCAGGAATAAGTCCAGGCTTGTTGCTCTAGGCTACAATCAGTAAGAAAGCATCGATTATGATGAGACCTATGCACCAATAGCCCGCCTTGAAGCTATTCGAATCCTCTGTGCATTCGTATCCCATATGAACTTCAAATTGTTTCAAATGGATGTCAAAAGTGCTTTTCTGAATGGATTCATTCAAGAAGAAGTCTATGTTTGCCAGCCACCAGGCTTTGATGATGCGAAGAATCCTGAGCATGTCTTCAAATTGAAGAAAGCTCTGTAAGGATTGAAGCAGGCTCCAAGAGCTTGGTATGAGAGGATGATCAATTTCTTGATCAACAAAGGTTAGAAAGGGGTAAAGCAGATACAACTCTGTTTATCAGGTAAAGGAAGGAGGATGTGTTGCTTGTCCAAATATACGTTAATGATATCATATTTGGAGCAACAGATGAGAAGCTATGTAAGGAATTCAGCAAGTAGATGAAGAGCAAGTTTGAGATGTCTATGATGGGAGAGCTCAATTTCATTCTTGGACTTCAAAACAAGCAGACTAATGATGGAATTTTCATCAGTCAGTCCAAAAATGCCAGAGAAGTTCTGAAGAAATTGGACATGGAACATTCAAAGCCAATGTCCACTCCTATGGCTATAAATACTATCTTGAGTAAAGATGAAGCTGGTAAACCTATGGACATCAAGTTCTACATAGGAATCATCGGTTCTCTTCTTTATCTCACTGCTAGTAAGCTAGATATAAAGTATGTTGTGTGCTACTATGCTCGTTATCAAGCTGATCCTAGAGAATCTCACTTAGCAGTTGTGAAGAGGATTCTCAAGTACTTGCAAAGTTCTATTGAAGCAGGTCTGTGGTATTCAAGTAGCTCAGATTTCACTCCTAGGGGATTCATAGATGCTGATTATGGAAGAGACAAACTCGACAGGAAGAGTACAACAGGAGGATGCCATTTCCTTGGAGAGTGTCTATCTCTTGCTATAGCAAGAACCAAACTTCTATTGCACTGAGTACAGCTAAAGCTGAGTGCAAGGTAGTAGGAAGTTGTGTAGCACAATTGCTTTAGATAAAGTATCAACTAGAAGATTAGGGTATAAAGTCAAATTATCTTGACGTTATGTGTAACAATAAGAGCGCAATTGATTTATCTAAAAATCCAATTCAGCATGGAAGAATAAAGCATGTCAACATCAGACATCACTTCATTAGAGATCATGTGCTACAAGGAGAAGCATGCTGACATCTTCACCAAACCATTACCAAAGGAACAGTTCTTTGTGCTGAGGCAATTGATTGGTATGGCTAATCCATGATGAAGAAGGATGAAAATCTCAGAAATTTGGCTAAGTGTTGGAGATCAAGCATGAGATGACACGTGGATAACATTGTCAACCTTTTAAAGAAAGGGTGTGAGGAACAATTCATGATAAAAATTCAAACCTTTGTGTTTTCAAAAAGATACACGCATGAATAAGAACAGTTTTTACCAAAACTCACCATTTTACTGAGGTGGTTAATTAAATGTCAATCTCAGTGTTCATTTTCATCATGAGTTGAAAAGGTGACACGTATCTAGGAGAGTTGAGATTCTCTATATAAGTTGAACAGTTGAAGAGAGTGGGTCACTTGCTTTTTACGAATTTGAAATCTCAGGGCATTTGAACCCTAATTTCTTCTTCTCTCAATTTCCTCTCAAAATCTCTCAAATGGAGAAAACCAGGACCACTTTTAGACTCAAGAACACCACTATAATGAAGATTATTATGAACGTGGAAGGGAAGACTGAGAAGTTAACCCTTGAAGAAGGAACCAATCTTGCGAGACTAGAATGGGAAGATGGCTTGGATTTTGGCCTAGTGT
The DNA here is from genome assembly GCA_949673415.1 of Euphorbia schlechtendalii. NCBI lineage: Eukaryota > Viridiplantae > Streptophyta > Magnoliopsida > Malpighiales > Euphorbiaceae > Euphorbia > Euphorbia schlechtendalii. Next base: position 13,895 of record CATIWQ010119062.1, on the reverse strand, counting down.
ATGAAGTGAACTATGAAGGCCTGCTACTTAACAAGATGATGCACCGAGTTATCAAGTAGCAGTACCTCAGTTCCTTCTTAAGGATGATAGGTCCTGCAATCACAGGCCTCATTAGAGCTTTCTACACTCATCTCTACATAATAGAGGACTTTAATGATGTTCTCCTGATGGATTTTGGAGGTAAATCAATTCTAATTTGTTCTTGTCTGATAGGGAGCATTCTCAACATGCCTAATTCAAGCACTCAAGTTCGCAGATCTGGCGATGAAGATGCCATCATCATTCCCGAGGATTGGGAACTCCTAGCCAACTATGTTTCGGGGGAGATAGCCACCAGCAAGATGTCATGGATACCGAGAATGTGCCATGAGCTGGTGGTGAAGTTGCTGTTACCCAAAACAGTCTTGCTGATTAACTGCACATACTTTGAACGTTGTGTGTTCTACCATATGGTAGAGGGTAAAAAGCTCAATTGGCCAGTGGTGACTCTACACCACTTGATAAAGCTGACTACCATTTATCACTATGGTTACCTCATAACTGAGATTATGAGGGGCAGTGAAAGTCGATGTGGCTCAGTTTTTGGGGGAGTCCGGTGAAACAGTCCTACCAATGAAGAAGAGGCTTGAAATGTCACATTTCAGTAGGCTGGCTCACAACCAGGTTCATGCTAGGTACACCAAGGCTCAACAGAAGTGAAAGCTGAAGTGTGTACCGACAGTATTTCTTGCGGACATCTGCAAGGAGGAGGAAGACCAGTTTATGGTGGACTTTAAGGAGAGTGATGACTCCAATAAGGCTCCAATCACTAGTACCTTGGAGAATGTGACCGCCATCCCCTCCAAACCTAAGAGGGCTGCTTCCTCTAAGGCCAAGGGGAAGAGTCTAGCCAAATCTAGTGATGTTCTTGCTAAGCATCAACGAAGGAAGATGCAAGCCAAAACCCGTACATAAAGGCAGGTAGAGGCTAAGCTGCTAGCTGAACATCAAGCTAAGGAAAAGGAAGTAGAGGTTGAGGCTAATGAGTCCCTGCGCTAAAGGAAGCACAAGATAGTTTTCTCAAATGATAATGAGGAGCAGAATGAGGATAAGAAGTCTAGAGATGAGGACTAGCTTGGGTCCAACGCTGCTGAGAACATTCAAGACATTTTTACCAAACTTAACGGCACTCAGCAAAAGCGTACTACCACCACAAGGCAACTACAAAAGAATGTGCTGGTGGTGAGCAGCGAGGAGGATGCTGGAGAAACCCTTACCCTAATTCCGGAGGAGTCTGATCCTCAGGACCCTAGCATCCCCGCTCCTACATTCACTCATGTTGAGGAGCCTTCTTCTCAGCATGAGCAACCTTAAGCTGACCAATCCTTGGGTCAAATAGCCAACCCAGAGGTTCTGCAAAATCCTACCCCATCATCTTCTCTTGTAAATCCTCAAATCCCTTCTCTTATAAATTCTCCTATCCCATCAGGTTCTACTTCAATAGATCTTGAAACGCAGAAAATTCCTTCCCTTTCCCCTTCTAACTCTATACATTGCCAAATTCAAATTTCTTCACCTGAAAATAGCCAAGAATCTTTTCCTCCATCTCCAGCACATATTTTTTCAACCCCTTTTCTTGTACTTTCTCAACCAATAACCAATTCTTCCAGAGCCATAGTACCTTCCATTCCACTCAAACCAACTTCCTCATTTGTACATGTTTCGAACCTACCATTTCTTCAAACTCATCCTCAATCCCCTTAACCCCTCAGGTTATGTAAGTTCCCAATGTTGAGAATTACGTTTAGTAGGGAAAAGCAAGTGAACAAATGCTGAGGCAAATTTTAAAGCCACTAAAGCACCTGAACCCAACAGTAAGCCAGCAATGGCTGATACATCTTTCTTGGCACAGATCCGAGAGTTATCAAGAAAGCAATTTCATGTGTTCAAGATTGATGCTGAGTTATATAGAGTAGTAGGAAACATGCTACTTGCACAGGAATTGATGGACTTGTCGTCCAGGCCCAAGGAAAAATTACCAGAATTTGAAGAGCACATAAGTGTGCCTAGTGACTCTCTATACTTTGAGGAGTTTGGGAGAATCCAAGGCAACTTGTTGGTTATTCGAAATCACTTGACAAAAGAGAGTGCCAAGAGCCTAGAAGATAAGATGGCGCTAATCCTGAATGGGTTAATGAACTCTGCAGCCCAGCTTGGTGCAGCTACTACATCTATTCCCACATCTACTATGATGGAAAATGTTGTTGCATGAAAGATAAATAGTAGCGTATGCTACTGAGTAGCTGAGTCTCTTGAGAACCAATATGGCTTCTCAAGTGACATAGATCCATGAGCTTGGTAAGGAGCAGGCCAAGATAAAGAGACTAACCGATCGCAAGATTGAGGATGTCTCTAAGGAGGTAGCATCGAACAAGGACGTGAGCCACAACATCGCGAAGTTGGTAGAATCCGAGTCAAGGTTCTTGCTACTCCATGATAACAAGCAAGATGAGGTTATCAAGCTATTAAAGGATATCTTGAATAAGCTAAACAAGGCCCCTGTCGTGAACATTGATTCTCTCCATTCTAAGATGAGGTCCTCAAGCTATTAAAGGATATCTTGAAGAAGCTGGACAAGGCCCCTTTAATTATTAATTTGGTCCAACCAATTAATAATTCTTCTAACGAATTTGACAATCAGGTATTCTCGGCATAGACCAAGTCTATAAGTTCTTTACTTAGTCTGATAAAGACACAAAGTGTGTGACATCATAGGATCCCAATGTATTAAGCTACTAGAGGTTAACCTAAACTTGGCTTCCCATCTGGGAACATTTAGGCTCACTGTTCTAGACTGATATGGAACCTGATAGCTCTAAACGATCAAATGGGCTTTCTAGAAAAAGCGTATGATCCCCCAATACTTGGAACATCACGTGCTTGTGACTTGATCTGGTTCTGTAGTAGTAACTAATACAATACACACCTTCCATCAGGTTAAGTACTATCCAGTTTGTTGAGCTCAGATTAAGTATCAACTCATGTAATAGCCATAGCTTTCTTGGAATTAGACTTGTTCACGAAGAACACCACTCCGCCATTATGTATCAAGATTTACTAGAAACCCATTCTATAAATCTTATACTCTGATTAGAGGTGTATGAGTGTGTCACTTCAATAAGGGGCCCTAAGGTACATTTCCCATTATATCACCATATCAGGAGTGATGGATCCCATCTTGACTACTCAGCTTACCAACATGTGATCATCACTATACCTGTAATCACCCATGTAATCCTGATCACCAGGGTATGAATAAGTATGACACCCAAAGTATAGCAACTCCTAAATAAGGTAACTGGTATCTTAGGTATGAAGATACTTGTACTACTACTGCAATAAGACATGACACCAACACATGGATATAGTTATTTTCGAGTTCCTATCTTATAACGGTGTCTAATATATTACCCAAATACATTCATGTGTTAACACGTATGTGCAATTCTCATACCACATAGCTCCCACTATGTCCCCGCACTTTTACACTATGAAGTAGTCATTGACTTTGTCTTATCAATGCGCATATATATAATTTTATGCATATATGCTACTAGTGAGATACATAAATAAATTAAAACATTAATAAGCAACAAAGATGCCTTATTTAATATTAATAATAATTGAAACCATTTTTACATTATAACTAATTAAGACATATAGCCCTAATTGCCTCTAAGGCATACATCATGTCTATTAATCCCCACATCTACTACACTCACTAACGTAGTTGTAGGAAAGATAAAGGGTAGTGTTGACACTGATACTGAGCAGCTGAGTAGTTTGAGCTCCTCAATGGAAACTCAAACTACAAATTTCCATAAGTTTTTCAAAGAGCAGGCCAAGATAAAGAAGAGCACCGACTAGAAGATTGACAATGTGCTCAAGGAGGTGGAGACCACCAAGGATATAGGGCATAATATGGCGAAGGTACTGGAGATAATATCGAGGTTCATCATGAACCAAGATAATAAGATATATCAAGTGCTAAAAGCTATCAATGAGGTATCCAAGAAAGCTGACCAGTAGCCTATGTTGAATATTGATTCTCTAACCAAAAAACTTGATAATGTATGCAAGGAGATCAATGACAACATAGATGATAAGGTATTAAAGGGACAAAAGTTCATCTTGGAGGCTATGGGCAAGATCTTCCTGGAACCAAGTGAGTCTTTGTACCTTGAAAGTGGTCTCTCAGTACACAAGAAGCTCAACATTCTTAAAGTCAAAATTGAATATCTTCAGAAGAATGTAGGCCACCTTGTGTCAACTAGAGTGTATGATGCTAAGGATATTGACTACACAGCGTGGTGCATGTCATCAATGTACCCAAAGATCCTTGACATGGAAGTGAAGCTTAAGATAGCTCTCTCTGCCTTAGATTTCATAGCTCTGTTGTAATGCTTTCAACAGTTTGCATGCCAAGGATTTGATAAAATAGCTCATCTCTCTATGTGCCATCATCTACTTCTTTCTGAATTGAATGATCAAGATTTCCACACCAACAAGGATAAAGAGATGCTAGAGCATGAGATTTCCCCTCAAATCATTGGAAAGCAAGAGGACTTTCAGTTTTCTTTTGACTCCTTTAATGTCTTCTTGGAACAAATAGTACAAGGACAGATAGCAAAAGGGAGAAGGTAGCTGAGGACGCTCTCAGGATTGATAATCTCAACAGGGATCTCTTCCTAAGCAACCTTAGTATCCACCTAATACTCCTCATCATCAACAGCCTCAACAGCAAAAGGATTCAACTCCAACATTTGATCAAGATAAGAATCCTGCACAATTTTCAATATCTCGCAAATAAGCCAATGTATCTAGAATAGGCAAATTTTGTAATAGGGCTTAAATTGTAATCTTAGCTTAGGACACGTTTTGTGAATTGACTAAGTATTTTTTTATCAATCTATAAAAATTACAAGTTTTTGCCATATCAAAGTTAAGAGCTTCTTAACTCAATATTTGCTGATGAATGCATTTATGTTTCCGCTTATAATATGTTGCAGGAACACATGCTGAGACCAACTTTAAAGAAAAGTTGAATTAAGACAAAGTCCCAACTTGAATCAAATTCCTCTAAGTATGGGGGAACTGAGCTATTTGAGGAAGATCTACTCAGTATGGGGGAGTCCAAACTAACTAAGAAATTTACTCAACATGGGAGAGTCTTACATCACTTACCAGGTATTTCGATATCTCTAAAACTATCTATTCAATTAATCTTTTGTGCTACCTAGTTTTTATCTGTTTAAGGGAAAACAACTCAATTTACTAAGTAATTAATTAAGTTACGACCTAGAGTAAGAAAAGCTTAGTTGAGCTGAGTTCTACATAGTTTATAAGATATTTACTCAGTTGTGTTGAGTTAGCTTTTTGTAAGAAAACTATATATCTTTGACACTTAGAGAATTAAATGACACATGTTCTACTAACAACTTCTGTGAGAAATGGAATATTCCTTTGATGCTTTTTAGGAGAAAAAGTGCTGAAATTAAAGAAGATACTCTGGTGGTCCTTACAAATAAAAGGTGTTAGTACAGAATGTTTAATATTCCTCATTAAAGTCCAAGACAAAAGGAATCCTCTGACATGCGACACTTCACAATGTCTCCGTGCAACCCTGCAACCTTAGCTATTCAACGAATGACAGAATTCCACGTTGTAACTCGTGTGCCTCTCTATCAGAACGAATTGCTTGAAGAAAAATGAGTTTTGTATGCTTTGGATTAATGGATTGATCTCGCGCTTCAACGTTCAAAATCTCTGTCTCTAAATGTCCTGGAATTTATCTCCAACGGGAAAGTTGGAAAGATTTGAAGAGAAGAGATATTGAAGAGCTGTCACAATGAGAAGTTTGCAATGGCTAATTCCAAGAACTTTAACTACAAATAGAAGATTAGAGTAGACGTTCAAACTTGGTGAATCACCCTGAATTTCTCTAAGAAGTTGAAACTTTGTTCAATTACTCCTAGGTTTAAGAAATTTCAATTCAAGCAATTAGTAAACAATCAATTTCAAAATCTGTTTGTAATAGAGAGAATAGCACTTAAGAATTAAGATTGTAAAGTATTAAACATTTTATAAGTTGAAATCCTATGTTCGTAATTTCTTTAAGAAATTTGAGTGACATTTTGGGAAGGGTACCCAAATTGTGAATTGAGTGGTAGTTAGAAAGGATGGTACTTTCTATAATTGTGTCTACTCGCTATATAGGCTTCTTTGCCTAAGGAAGGAATGAATCATTAGTGGATTAAAGCTTGGAAAGGAATCCAGGGACTGGAGGTAGGCTAGGGGCTGAACCATTATAAACTCTTAAGTGTTGAAGTTCTAACCTTATCTTCACCTTTATCGCGCTATCTCATTCATCATTCTTTATATTCTATCAGTTCAACTTGAAAAACAAATCCAAGCTGAGTAAAGTACTCAACAAGTGATTAAAGATAAATGGTGCCAGCAAAGCTAAGCAATTTATTGTTTTTAGACCCAGCTCAACACGAAGCACTCAGCATGCATATAAAATTTAACTTGGTAAAATTTTTTTACAAAATCTAAAAGGAAACCAAAAACTGCATTCACCCCCCTCTGTTATGTATTTAAGCCATTTAGGACCAACAATATGTAATGAATTTCCCACTATTCTAGAATGATATAGTGATGTTGATTGAATCTTTGATTCATATGTGAAGAAATTCCCTAGTGAATATGGTTTCACTTTTGGTGATGAATCAATAATACTGAAAACAATTAAGCAAACTATTATCATAGTTATTTACTTCAGAGTTGGAATATAATTAGACTAATTAGTTAACATAATAACCTTAGTATGTGTTATTTGACAATTAAAATCAACACATTCAATATATATACAATGTGATTGTCAAACGACAATATTAAGAAAAAATACCTTCATGGCAAAAGTATACGTATATGTTAGAGACATATTGTTATGAAATAACAACTTAAAGATGGAATTATATCAATCAACTATGTTACAAGAATGATTCTGATCAAATCATTTGACTGAGTTTGAGATATAATCTTGAAAAAGAATTTATTTATTTCGGAAACATCAGAGAGGATGAGACTTAAGCCAATTTGAAATTAGCAAAGATGGGAACCCAACCTATGTGATTGGAGAACCCAAGAAGTAGGTTCATATGGGTAATAACAAGTCTTTGTTAGTTTTGTTAGCACAAATAAAATTCTCTCATGCCTAGATGTGTGAAACTGCTATGTTGCATATTTTGGGAGATTGAGTTAAAAGAACTCTTAATGAATTCCATATCTCTTATGAGTGGTATATAAAGTGAAATATACACTTGATGAAATCACCTATTTAAGTGTCAAGTGGGTCTGCTTCTATGAGATAGTTGCAATATCTACTAGAGCATGGCCTATTTGAGAAAAACCACGGTGTCAGAGATAGCACCTTGGTATAGCACGATATAGTAAAATCCTTATTCCATAATAGCGCTTATATGGTTCATAGAAACTTTGTGTTTCACCAAATATTCCGTGGATTAAATTTTATCTATCAAGTATTGGTTAATAGTCCAAAAGACAACAATGTCATGCATTATATGTCAAACCTGAGATATCCAGACTAAAATATTTTATCAAAATTTCTTTTAAAATCAATGGGGGATTGTTGGGAATTTTATGTAATTTCAAATGAAATAATCTATATGATACAAAGTATACTTGTAACATTTTTTATGTCATCATATATCTGATAATAAGTTTCATATTAATTATAGTGTATATAATTAAAAATTTTGATTTATATCAAAAGAAGTTTACATGTGGTAATAGGTTTATATTTATTATTCTTATAAGTATTTTTAATTAGCTTTAATTTGTGAGTTACAAGTTTTATTAAATTATAATTATTGTAACTTCTATTTTTATTGTGTTTTATGACAAAAGTAAAAGTCATACATTGAATATGTTTATGACTCAACAACTATATTTTTCATTATAAATGTGATGAGCCATCATGAGTTGAAATAGAACAAAAATCAACATAATTTGAAGATGCTAGTTAATTAAGATAGTAATTTTACATGTAAACGTTGCAAGATGAAATTTCAAAACTTAAAATTAACCTAAGGATCTCCTAAGCATGCCATGATTGACATAATCTAAGTTAAAATGTTTCATAGATGCTTTTAGATTTATAAAGCTTATAAAAGAAACCATATATGTGATGAGCCAACTATATTTTTCATTATAAATGTGATGAGCCATCTATGATTAGAGCATTACCAACCGATGCGTGCTTTCTATCTTTTGGTAGCGGTGTTCCCTTATAGCAATTTTGATGTACTTCGTTAGCACGAATTCTAAACTAGGATAGCCTCTATAATTGATCCACATAGATCTTCACCGACCAAAACTTCATTGAGAAAGAACCTATTAGTAAATAGCAGCTGCTAGACTGCTCGAAGACCAACCCGAAAATAAACCAAGAAGGCTCACTTTAGAAAGAGCCTTCAAAAGAATTTTTCGTTTGTTTGTAGAAACTCGTGGAGGATCTCGCACAATGAACGAATAGAGATGTCGAACTCAGGGAGAAAAGCTAAGCCCGTGAGCACTAGCAGGCCATGCAAGTGCTACCATTAGTAGCGCTTACGGGCTTGTACATAGCTCCCACTATGTCCTCGCACTTTTACTCTATGAAGTAGTCATAGACTTTGTCTCATCAATGCGTATTTACATATTTAATACTATACATATATGATTCCGGCGAGATACATAAATAAATTAAAAGCACTGAAAAGCAATAAAGATACCTTAATTAATAATAAAAATTCAAAAATGTTTGTACATTATTGCTAATAAAGATATATCACCCTAATTACTTCTAGGGCATACATCATGTCTAAAAATCTCCCACTTGCACTAGAGCTAATTACCCATGTGCTTCATGCCATACTCGTTAACATGCTGGTCATGTATAACTTGAGTCAATGCTTAGTTAGCTCATCTGCTAGATTCTAATCTGTCGAGATGTATTCTAGATTTATATATTTCCTAGCCACCATCTCCTAAACGAGATCGTACTTTCTGAGTATATGTTAATTTCCATGACAAGATCGTGGTTCCCTTTCCTGGGCAATAGCCCCATTGTTATCGCAATAGACCACTATCAGATTTATAATGGTGGACACCACACCGAGATCACCAATAAAACCCTCAAGCCGGACGACTTGATTAGCTGTTTCAGAAGCAGCTAAATACTCAGATTCTGTGGTTGAATCGCCAGTCGTATCTTGTTTAAAAATTTTCCAAACACCTGCCCCTCTGTTTACCATGGACACATACTGAGACTTATAATCATCCCTGTTAAACTGAAAACTCACGTTGATGTATCCCTTCAAAGTGATATCACCTTCTCCATATACTAAAATATATCCTTAGTCCTACACAAGTACTTAAGGATAGTTTTAACGACCATCCAGTTTTTCTCACCTGGGTCAGATTGAAATCTGCTTGGGACGCTCAATGCATGTGAGATGTCAGGCCAAGTGCATACCAAAGCATACATGATGGATCATATCGCTGAGGCATAGGGTATTCCATTCATGTGCAATCTCTCCTCTTGTGTTCTCGGACACTCAGATTTAGAAAGGTTAGTCCTGTGAGACATTGGGAGATAACCCTTTCTTAACTGTTCAAGGTTAAATCTAGCCAAAACCTTGTCTATGTATGTACTTTGTGAAAGACCTAGTATCCTTCTAGATCTATCTCAGTAGATCTTTATACCAAGTATAAAGGCTGCTTCTCCAAGGTCTTTCATGGAGAACTTCTTTAACATCCATGACTTAACTAATTGAAGAAAAGGAATATCATTTCTTATTAATAATATGTCATTGACATATAATACAAGGAAAATGATTGCACTCTCACTAGCCTTTTATATACATAGGGCTCATTAGCGTTTGACACAAAACCAATTTCTCGGATTGTCTCGTCAAACCTAATATTCAAACTCCCCGATGCATGCTTAAGTCCATAAATGGACTTTTGCAACTTGCATACCTTTGAGCCATCCTTGGATGTAAAACTCTCGGGTTGTGCCATAAACACATCCCTGTCTAGATTCGCGTTAAGGAATGTTATCTTCACATCCACCTGCCAAATCTCATAATCATAATGAGCGGCAATGGCAAGGAGTATCCTGATAGACTTCAGCATGGCCACCGGTGAAAAGGTCTCATCATAGTCAATGCCTTCTTTTTTGCTATACCCTTTTACAACTAGCATTGCTTTATAGGTAACTATGTTACCATTCATGTCAATTTTCTTCTTGAAAACCCATTTGCATCTTATGGGCCTAATCCCACTTAGAGCATCAATCAAGCTCCAGACTTGATTTTTGTGTATGTGGTCCATCTTCGACCTCATAGTTGTAAGCCATTTGTCAGGTTATGAGCCTTCCATTACCTCCTTGTAAGTCTTAGGCTCATCATCTTCCATAAGGAAGAGATTAAAAACCCGTATCGCTCGGAAGCGATTGGAGCCCAGCCTGACCTACGTAGTGTCGGTGTTATAGTAAGCTGTTCCATGCTTACACTATCTTGTGTAACAGGTGTAGGTATAATTAGTTGATCATCTATTTGATCTTCTTGAGTGCCTAACTCAAGATTGCTCCCACTAGCTTTTGCAAGTATGTGCTCCTTCTTGTAGAATTGAGCACTTCTCGAAACGAGGACTTTTTGTTCCTTGAGATCAAAGAAGGTATACCAAATATTCTCCTTAGGGTAACCTACAAACAGAAACCTATCAAACTTAGCACCCAGCTTATTTGAACTCATCCTCTTCACGTAAGCAAAACATCCCTAAACTCTCAGGTGAAAAAGAGCGAGTTTTTTACCACACCATAATTCGTATGGAGTTTGATCAACTGATTTAGAGGGCACTCTGTTTAGAATACAAATTGTGCACACAAGTGCATAACCCCAAAAGGATCTGTTGAGTTCTGCTTGGCTCAACATGGACCGAACCATATCGATTAGGGTTTGATTTCTCCTCTCTGACATTCCATTGTGTTAGGGTGTATAAAGAGGTGTCCATTGGGATAAAATATCATTATCCCTTAGATAACCCTGAAACTCTTTGCTTAAGTATTCACCACCTCAATCAGATCGAAGGGTCTTGACACTTTTCCCAAGCTATTTCTCTACTTCAATTTTGTAACTCTTTGAATTTCTCAAAACTTTCAAAATTGTGCCTCATAAGATACAAATAACCATATAATGAGTAATTGTCGATAAAGGTTATGAAGTAGATAAACCCTCATGTGTCTTAACACTCATTGGACCACATACATCGGAATATATTATTTTCAAAGTACTAATGGCACACGATCCCTTTCCTTTGAAAGGTTTCTTAGTCATCTTCCCTTTTAAACAAGGTTCGCATGCACCATAGGATACTCATTCCATTGGGCCTAAGTCTCCACATTTGTGTAACTTAGTTAAGTGAGTCTCATTTATATGGCCTAGATGACAATGCCATAAGTATGAAGATTTCTCATTTCTAATCTTGATTTCTTAACAATGTTCATATTTAGAATTTCGGTTTTAGTAGCTAGAACATAAATGCCATCCACAGATATTCCATAAGCATAAAGAACATTATCACGATGAATTTGACATTTATTATGAGAAAATAAAATTTCAAATCTCTCTGTTGCTAAAAGTGTAATAGAAATAATATTCTTAGTGATAGTAGAAATATAATAGCAATTGTTCAAAACTAAAACTAGGCCACTAGGAAAATGAAGGCTATATGTCCCTACATTTGTTGCAGCAACCCATGCTCAATTTCCAACTCTTAGGTGCATTTCCCTCTTTCCAAGCCTCCTACTATTCTACAATCCCTGTAGAGAAGTACAGATATGAGTACCAAAACCATTATCTAATAATCAAGTAGACTCATAGGGAATTGTAGAGAAACTCTCTATCATGAACATACCTGAAGCAGATGCCTCACTTGGTTTCTTCTTCATTTGTTTAGAAATCAAAGCTTTGCAATCACGTTTCCAGTGACCGGGCCTCTACACACGAAACATATTCCTTTGGGATTCTCCTTTTTAATATCCACATTTTTTACTTTCTTATTAATGGGTTTTAAACCGTTCACCACTTTTCTACTGATAATATAAAAGTTCTAAATATGAACAGGTGTTGTCAGTACCACTTATCAAATAAAAAATGATGATAACTGCAAGTATATAGTTGCAATGTAGTTTTAAAATATATCGATCCCACAGGGAAGTAATTTGGTTTTAAGGATCAATAAGAGTTACGGAACCAAAGAAAATAAAATAAGTTAAGGATTTTGAATGGCAGATTGATGAATAGATAGATGCATGAATAGATTAGAGAAGATGAAAAGCATATAGATATTCCCTAAGAATAAGTATAGTAGAGTAAAATATGCAAAATAATCAAGAATGTTTTATGCACTAGATAACTTCAACTAACTCTGTTCTAGATGCCCAAATATCCTATGATTGACCGTAGAGCAACACATTAAATGACTTTTCTAAATCTAGGGTAAACGGATTATGACACTTATAAAAACCTGGACAACAATAATACTATACTTAGTATGGGTCACTCTCACATAGCCATATTTAGCAAGCTACCACTCCAAAATAGTTGGCTCACTAAACAGCATTATGATCACAGATCCAGTGATTATACACAATCTTGTTAACCTCAAAACTACTCTTAAAGTCAACTCGAAAGAATATAACTTTATTAATATAAATGACGCAAGATGAAATACTCGTTATGACACATAGATATATCATAAACTTTGAATTACAAAGTATAAGTAGAAAACAAAGTAAAGTTGTAAGTTATGTAAGTGAAAGCTAAAGTTGATCAAACCATATCCACTCTTTAATGGGAGTCGTCAATTCCCGCAATTCCTGCGTCTACTTTGAATTCAGTCTCGATTCATACAGAACCTTCGCTAGCATACTATTCTTTGTGAATATTGAACAAATGAATGTTGAAGAATAGAAACTTTTATTGATAAGTGCTTTGCAATTACACTCATACAACAATCGCTCGAACATGTGAAGAAATCTAGTGAACGAAACAAGAATCGAATCACTTATACATTTTTCTCTCTGACACTTTGAACTAGCAAAATCTATAACTTTCACTCTCTATCTATGTCATACTCGTTTTCTTCATCTATTCCCCATGCACCATTATGCATGAAATGGTTTGTTTAGAATTCTTATTTATAGAGTTTGAAAGGTTGCATTTATCCAAACAAAGAGTTGTGTCCATCGATGAAGGGTTGCATCATCTTTAATGTGATTGGATGCAAAGTTTCATTCTTATCTTCTATGGAAAGGCACCTTTTCATGATTTGATTGCCTCCAAAAGATGTCTTTTCGTTTGATAGTTGGTGGTGGTTGATGGTGGTTGATCATTCTTATCCAACAGTTGGAAGTTGAGAAGAGTTGACCAAAACCGTCATAAGTCATGAGCGTGAAATACATGTCGCGATCGTGAACATTAGTTGGTAACTTTCTATTTGTGAGGAAAGATAAGTCACGACCGTGAGTAGGTATCACGATCGTGATATGTGCTTTTCTTCATGATTCTTCTTTGCAACTTTACTGATCTTTGACAACCGTGCTCTTAAGCCAATTCCTTGCGTTCCATGCATCTTTTTGCACCTTGTTCACTCTTTTTGCATAGAATTCCATCTTTAATCATTTCACTCCCAAGATTCACCTAGTTTCTACACTTGCATAAAAAACAACTACATACCACGTGAAATCTTTTATATGAAGTATAAAATGACTCTAAACCACATCATTT
>CATIWQ010119056.1:0-29389 GCA_949673415.1 Euphorbia schlechtendalii | reverse complement strand
TTTGGAGGAGAGTGTTTTGTAAATTTTGAAAATCTGTAATGAGAAGTGTGCAAGCGGTTTGTAAAGATTAAGGAGGAGATTATAGACTCTCTCCACCATGTGCTCGATAGGTAATTTATTCTAAGCTTGTAATATTTTGTTCAGTTTGTAATATATTATTATTATTATTATTAATATTATGTCCAGACCCTCTAATATGGAGGGCTAATTTCTTATGTTAAATAATACTATGGATGCCTCTGGTTTAGAGCATGTTATGTTATTATGTTGTTAAAGATTGAATATACATGATGAAAATTTGAGTATCTTATATGTACTGGAATACTAGGATGAATTCTCTGATGATATAAAGATTAATTAATATAACTCTCTGAAATTAATGGCATGCTAGGATTTTAGTATGAAAACGGATTAGGTTAGAATTTCCAGGCAGTCAGAATTTTATGATTAGGCTCTTGTCACATTTAGCCGTTAAGCCGTGGTTAGGCGTTTTTTGTTGACCCAGTTGAAAGTAATTTATCTTGACAGCCTGTTTTTCTTGTAAAATTTATCCCTATACTCTGTTTTTATATTTATTCTCCTGGCATGTTAATTGTTTTAGTTAGTCATATTAATTAATATTTATATGTCTATATCCTTGTATTTCAGTATGTATGGTCCTTGTATTTTCATTATGTGGTCCGGTTTCATTATTTATGGTCCGGTCCTGCATGTATGGTATCAGAGTCTGTTATTTTCTACGCATTCTGGTATTATTTAACACATTTCAGTCTGATGAATATCATTAGAACCAATAGAGAAGCTGTTAAAAACAGCTTAGAACAGGAATATGACATTCCCCAAAACCTAGATCTTCTTAATAAGTGGACTATTCCTAAGATTAATCCTAAAACCATTTATAAATATGGTACCTTTGAAAGAATAGGATTAAAACAAGTAGTAAAAACTACTGAAGAAACCATTTCACTAAATAAAGATAAAATGTTGATTAAATTGTTAAATTATTCTGATATCAATAAATATCGCAGAATTTATAAATTCCTACATATAGGATTAGTCCAAGTTGCTTTTAAACCTTTAACATTGGAAGGTTTACTGGAAAGTTTCATAGCTGCTTTAAGAGATGCTAGGAACTTAGATTGGAAACAATCTTTAATGGGCTTAATATAGTCCAATTTGGCCCATGGCCCAGTTTATTTTAATGTGTATCCAAATTTTCAATTATCTTTATCCGATGTCAATATTCTCGACGCATTAACATTAAATGTTAAAACCAATGGGTATAATTATACCCCGGGATCAGAAGTCATTTGTGTTTGTTACAGGATATATTTTAAGCCATTAATGACTTTAAATCCGCATTGTCAAATAATTGACAAACCATTAAATGAAACAATTCTCATAGAATTTAATTTTCATAAATCTGAAATTACAATTCGCAGACCCATTAAATGGGAGGAAATTATATTTCCTAATAATTGGATTATAGAGAAAGCAGTTCTAGCTGCACCAACTACTCAGAATAACCCAACAAGGATTATTCAAACACCAGAAGGTGATATCGTTATTAATTTTGAAAAGCAAAGACTTTTGGATAATATTCCAAAATCAAGGTCTTCATATTCAAGACCAAGTTCTTCAAATTATTTTCATATATCTCCAGTTGATAACTCAAGACATTCAATATCAAATATGGAAAGAATTCATAATTTTGAAAGTTCTGAATCTAAGGAATCAGACAGAGAATCTGAATTAATAACTCAAAGAGTTGGAAAAATTTATGTAGATAACAATAATATTGCTTCAGGAGTTTATGAAATTCCGGCAGGAATGTCTGCCAGTGAAATGAACTTTACAATATGAATAATAAAAAATCAAAAATTGATTTTAGTCCTGGTTCACAGGTAAGAAAGGAAATTCAAATGGATTTTCAATAGGATCATTGGAAACCATTTAGAAAATGGTTTTTTGCTAATTTTAATAAAAAGGAAAGAGATAACTTTCAAAAAGAATTTTATGAGGAATTGACATAAAAACATCAAAATATCATTTGTATATTGGTTTATAGCCAACCATGTAGAAAAATTTAATTCTGTTATTGAAAGAGATTTCAAAAATCCTATAGGAGAAACTATTAGGTAAGTTTTTCCGCCAGTTTATCTTTTCACAATTGAAAGAGATAATGAAATATGGCATTATAATGCTTTTCAAAGAATTTTTGAAAATGAAGTTTTACAATCAACCACTAATCATATTAATGCTTTAATAAAGCAAAAGAATTTCACTAATATTTATTTAATAATATTAGGAGAAAAATTGGTTGATATTCGTAATAGAGTGGGAAGAATAATTTCTCAAATTAATGAATTAAAAAGTATTATTCATAATAATACTATTAAACCTATTGGAAAAGAAGCTAGTAGTATTGCTACTCCTAGTATCCAACCTCCTCTAGAAGTCAATGATTTTAAATTAAAATCTTTATCTGATTTAGAATAACTTTTGAATGAAAAGTTTGAAAATCTAAATATTAGTACTCTTGAAGAGGAATTTAGTGATACAATAAGTAACACTAAAAATTATAAAAATGTTATAATTAATGAGGTTAATAAACTTCATAAATATGCGGATAGGCCCAAACAAAATTTGTTTTATTATCCTAGACCTACTCCTCAAGATGTTCTTTTCGAAGAACAAAATCTTATAATGAACAATTTTTATAGTGGAAAATAGATCTATGAATGGAACATAGATGGTTTTACTGAAAGACAGATTTATAGTGCTGTCCATAGAATGCTTATGCATTCTACAATTTGTAAAAGTAATGGTAATTCTGACACAGCTATTGCTAATATGATAGTAGCTGGATTCACTGGCCAACTTAAAGGTTGGTGGGACAATTATTTATCCCAAGAAGATAGGATAAAAATTTTGTCAACCTTAAAAATTGAAAATACATTTCAAGTGAAAATGCAGTTTATACATTTATATTAAATATAATTGAATATTTCACAGGCCGATGGTCTGACAATAGTGAAAATATTAGGACATTTTTACAAAATCTAAGATGTCCTACTTTGACCTCTTTTAGGTGGTATAAAGATACCTTTTTAAGCAGAGTCGTGGAATTACCCGAATCCAATAGTGACCATTGGAAATCCAAATTCATAGATGGATTACCTCAGTTATTTGCTGAAAGAGTCAGAAAGAACCCGAGGAAGGGTAATGTACAAATTAATTATGCTAATTACACTTACGGAAACTTAATTGGTACATGTATCCAAGAAAGTTATATTCATATTACTTATAATTATTTTTTTATTAAAATTATGTTATTGATTATTTTTATCATAATTGTCATGATAATATTATTATTATTTATCTCACATATTATAATTATTAATTAATATTATTTAATATTATTTTAATAATTAATATTAATTATTTATTATAATTTATATATTTATTAATTTTACAATATTTTGTAAATATTCTATTATTAATAAATTTATTTCAATTTTCATGTTTCAGAGCATGGCTTTAGTTCCATACTAGGCTAAACATTCAAAAGGAAAGAAAATCTAAAACGATTAAGGGGTAAAGGTGTCATTCCAAATGTTTTGGTGTATTCTCACAATTAATCGTCCCGGAAATCCAATGTAGCATTCCCCTTTAACTTCGTTTTATCAAATTAAATTCGGTTAAATAAAAATTTGGCATTTTCATTTTTTTAGCCTTTCGACGATTTGACGAAAATAATCCCCAAATTGAACCCTGATATGAACAATCCCTAAAAAGGTAAAAACAAAGAGAACAAAAATTCAGTACTCTCATCAATCTTCTATATTGATTCGATTGCATATATCTGGTTTACTTCATCCTTTTTTTTTCGTCATCATTAATTTGTGCTGTTAACTGTGAACGTGTCAATTCGCACGTGCGATTGGAAGGCGTCGACGATCATCATCGAAGTTGCTATTCCTAGTCTATCACTTGCTGAATTTGAAGCTTTGATTGATTTTATTCTTTCTCTGTTGCAACTTTCAGGTTTGTCAAGGTTTCCCTCTTTGATTTGATTTGTCCCTTTTTTTTATCATTGTTTAGGGTTACTTACTGTAATTAGTTTCATCATTCAAATTACGTTTTTCAATACTCAATTACATGTTATTTTAGCTCCATTGGATGATCCAATTTTTCATGTTGCTTTTGAAATTCTATTTAGGTCTATTTTTCATGTAATTTACGTTGATATTTTAAATTTCATTCCCATTCTTTTTTTCATCTATTCCTTGGCACTTTCGTTGTTTCTCATTTTATCTGGTGAAATTAGGTAATCATGATATGTTAATTTAACTGCAATGTCAGTGCCCATGTATATTTCTGTGTGAATGCTAGTAATTTGTTCTATACTGAAGTTATTCCTTTGATTTGTCAGTAAACAGAATTTTCTCGCCTTTTTAAGTTTTCTTATACTATAATATTGAAGGTGATTGTATTTCATGTTGACTATTGTTTTTTAATGCACTTGTCAGTTGAACTTGATCTTGAACCTAGGAGTTTGATAAATACAGTTGGTTCTAAAGCAACATGTGTAAGTTGTAGTAAGGCGTGAAGAAGATGAATGTGCAGGCACATATGTCTGGACAGATCTCGGGGCAGGTTCCCAACCAGCTGCCCCAACAAAATGGGAATCCTCTTCATCCTTGCCAGCTGCAGAATTTATCTAATGCTGGCAATGGAGGTGATGCTCCTCCTAGCATGTTTATGGACCCTGAGCTTCATGGAGCACGCATAGATATGCAAGATAAAATGTAAGCCTACTTATTTTATTTTTCAGTTTGATATATATTTTTCTTTTCTAAATGGACAGAGTATATAAGGCTTCCATTCTAGTAAACTATTTCATCCAAGCATAATTGTTTTCACTGAAGAATTTTTTACTCATTCTTCATTGAAGTTTCTAAAAGTCCAATATAGTTGTTAAAAGGCAACCTCACCCATTGCTCAAGGTCTAGCTCCTTGCCATACACCAGTCGAGGTGGGGTACCTAGAGTGAGTTTGTTTGGAGTTTTCAATTTCTTTTTTTATGAATCTGGTTAAGTGTTCCTTAGATACAAATCATGTGATACTGAATGTTCGTACTAAAAAATTGTTTTGAGGCACTAAATTGACAGTTGACTAAAAAGAGTTCAAATTATACATTGATTTGTTTTGATCTTGGAGTAGTAATGCTTAATTCAATGTTTCTTATTTTTTTAGATTTGAGCTCCAATTGTCTATATACTCTAAGACTCTAATAATTTTTTGTAACCCAAGTCTGTGTGCCTTCTGCACTGTGAAGAAGATATCCATTGAAAGATAGTAAGATACTATTGCTTGTACCTTGACTTTGCGATAATGGGCCTCAATCGTGGCATCTTGCCTTTTTTTTATTCATCTTTGCATGTTTCATGTTGCTGATAAATATATCTTTCTCAAATGTTAGTGGATAGCCTTTGTTCATGAGTAATTTGCATGCTACACCAATTTTGGACTTTAGAGTTTGATTACTTACTCTCATTTGCTTTTCTAGTTTTGCAATTATAGTTCAGCGGCAGCCTCAGCCAGTTAGTGAGCAGCTGAAGCAGAAATACAAGGATATTTCAAAACGCCTAGAGGAGGGTCTTTTCAAAGCTGCTCAATCAAAGGTTGATTAGTTTTTATAATTTAATATCTACAAGAATGTGTGTTTTGTGTCGTCTCATTGGTTATTTGAGTAAATTGCAAGATGGTGTTTGTCTCTTTTAATTTGTTGGCTCAAAGAATGAATTATAAGACAGTGTTTATTCTAAAATATTTTGTTCTTGTTCATGTTCATTATTTTCTTTAGGTGATTATATTGGCTATGCCTTTTTCTTTCATTATTATAATTTACACAACATAGAAGTTTCTTTGTAGGAGGATTATCTCAACCTTAATACACTAGAGAGTCGACTTAGTATTCTGATCAAGCGTACTCCAGTGAATAGTCACAACCAACGGCATGTGCAACATGTCAATCCTTCCTCTTCCATTGGTACAATGATCCCCACACCTGGTATGTCACATGGCGGGAATTCCATTGCATCGAGTGCAAGTGATAGTATAGCAGCTACAACTGTGAACACAGGCAATTTGTTGCCTACTAGTGGTATACATGGTGGTCCTTTTTCTAGAGATGGTTTGTCTTTTATTTTTTATTGTTACTTGTAATTGTGCATATTTTTATTTCTTGCACTAACTTTGTGAAATCTGTATCTGCAGGAATTCTGTCTAATGGACAGCAGCACTCCCAAGCCAATTTGTCATCTATGGGCGTGCAAAGAATGACAGGCCACATGATTCCAACACCTGGATATAATAGTAGCAATTACAATAACAATAGCAATAGCAATATTAATAGTCAATCATACATGAACATGGAGTCTGCTAATAATGCTGGTTATTCAGCTGTTGAATCTACAATGGTTTCCCAGCCACAGCAGCAAAAACAGTATATAGGTGCTCAAAATAGTCGCCTACAGCAGAATCTTGGCAGTCAAGTGGGTAGCAGTGCTAGATTTGGCTTGCAGCACAAATCTTATGCTATGTCAAATGGAGCTCTAAATGGTAGGATGGGAATGAATGGCAACAATTTACAGCTTCTAAATGAACCATTGCAGCAGAACTTTGATCAACATCAGCGACAGTTGATGCAGGGTAACATCTTTGTTTTTCTCTGTCCGCCCCTTTGACACTCTTCTCCTTCTTTCCTCTTCATTTTTGTTGAAGCAAAAGTATGACTTAACTTGAGATACTTGTACTAGTTGGAATAACATTTAATGGAATTTTTTTATTATTAGGGGATGGATATGGAATAAATACTGCTGATTCTTTTGGTTCTGGAAGCTTTTATGGTGCTGTAACATCTGTTGGATCGATGATGAATGATCAGAATATAAATTCTGTGAACTTGCAGCCTATGGTTAATAATCAGTCAAACTTACATAGCATGCAACATGGTGCACACATAAAATCTCAATCTGTTGATCAATCTGAAAAGCTGAATTTCCAGTCTTCATTACCTTCAAGGAACTCTGTTGTTCAACCTCATCAACAGCAGCAATTTCAGCAACACCGTGAGTTTGCTCAGCAGCAGATTGTTCAACAAGGTTTGGCAAAGCAGCAAAATATCCAACATCAACACCTTGTAAATGATGCTTTTGATCAGTCTCAGCTAGCATCTGATCCTGGTAGTCAAGTAAAGTGTGAGCCTGGAGTGGAGCATCCCACTGAAGTTCTCCACTACCACTCCACTGAACATTTCCAAATTTCTGAATTGCAAAACCATTTTCAGCCGAATGTTGTTGATGATCATTCCAGGGTGTCACATAATGTCTCTTTGCCATCTAGGCGCAATGACATATGTTCACCACTGACCCAAAATTCACGGCAAATGCAACATATGTTTCCTACGCATCAATTGATTTCAGATACACAAAGTGATTTTAGTTCCCTTCCTGTTAGAACAACTTCAAATCATCCAGCATTGCAGAATATGTCGCATGACCAGCATGTCCATGAAGATTTTCGCCAGAGAATTTCCATTTTAGATGAAGCTCAACGTAACAGTTTAGCTTCAGATGGATCTAATAATGTTCAGAATGCTCCAAGAAGTACACCAGAGACCAAAGATTCGAACAAAGTCGCCTGTAGATCTGGAAATGCAAATCGTGACCGGCAGTTCAGAAATCAAATGAAGTGGCTTTTATTCTTGCGGCATGCCCGCCGGTGTACAGCCCCTGAAGGGAAATGTCCCGATGCTAATTGCATTACTGTGCAAGTTTTGTTGAGACATATGGAGAGATGCAGTTCATCTCCATGCCCATTTCCGAGATGTCACCATACTAGGATATTGATTCATCACTATAAGAACTGCCAGGATGCTGGTTGCCCTGTTTGTGTTCCTGTAAAAGATTATATAGAGGGACAAATGAGGGCTTGTATACGTCAAGGCTCAGGTCCTGGATTGTCTAGCAAGCCTAATGGGACTGGTGACTACTCTGCTACATTTGTTTCAAATCCGTCAGTTGCTGAAACTTCTGAAGAATTACATCCTTCTTTGAAGCGCATGAAGATAGAACAGTCTGCCCAATGTCTTAAACCAGAGAATGAAAGCTCTGGTGTATCTACTTCTATTGTTAGTGATTCTCTTAGGTCTCAGGATATCATGCACCACGATTACAAACAGATTGAGACTAGTTTGCCAGTTAAGTCCGAGTACATGGAAGTTAAAGTGGAAGTCACTGCAAATTCTGGACAAAGAAGTCCAACTAGCAGCGAGAAGAAAAAGGATCAATTGGATGATACAAACAGCCAAAGACCTGACGGTGAATGTGTTGTGAGGGATGAGTCAGTCACACAAGATAAGCAGGAAAGCATCAAACCTGAGGAGACTGACCTGGTCAATCAAGAAAGTTTGGCACAATCTGCTGACAATATTGCTGGGACCAAGTCAGGAAAGCCAAAAATAAAAGGAGTATCACTGACTGAGTTATTCACACCTGAACAAGTAAGAGAGCACATTTCTGGTCTCAGGCAATGGGTTGGCCAGGTAATTTTACATTTCAACCATATCTTACACTACTGTTCATTTTGGAGCTACTCTTTTATTCACATTTGTTGTTTTTTTTCAGTGTTTTCATATGAAGTATATGTGACATGTGTTGTATGAAAATTGCGAGCTGTTGAATTTGGAAACATTATAATGTCTTGGCATACGATATGGATTTTATGTTTGGGGAACAAATTGATACAAATTGGTACTCGTCTTAGAGGTTAAGATGACATGGATAGCAAATTCATTTAAGATTTTGATGCAGATCAATAAAAACATTCAATATTAATTATCTGGATTGCATATGTGATATACATGATCATTTTGCCTTCAATTTTGGTCTGCCATTTGTTATCTTGAACTCGAGATGGTGGAACTAAATGGTAGTGCCAACTTGTTTTTTAGACTTCGTTTGCTTATGTACTACTTCCCACCTAATATCATTTATATGGTACCCCATCCATTTTAAAGTAACTGTTGCTTTAAGGTTGTTTGTCCATACAAATGCCACATTAATAATAAAGCAATAAAAATACTCCCTCCATTTCAAAATAACTGTCGCTTTAGGACTTTAGAAAAATTTCAAAATAACTGTCGCTTTAGGATTCCAATGCACGTTTTTAAAAATTTTATCCATCTTACCCTTATTTTATGCACATTGAAAATGACAAAAGAAAAAAGTGTCCAATCAACTTTCAAATTAACAAAAGTTATAGGGGTAAAAAAGTATTTTTATTGCTTTAATTAATGTCATCTTGGTATTGACAAACAACCTAAAAGCGACAGTTATTTTGAAATGGAGGGAGTACTTTTTTACCCTAATGACTTTTGTTAATTTGAAAGTTGATTGGATACTTTATTTTTTTTGACATTTTCAATGTGCATTAAATAAGGGTAAAATGGATAAAATATTTAAAAAGTTGCATTGGAATCCGAAGACGACACTTGTTTTGAAATTTTTTAAGGTCCTAAAGCGACATTTATTTTGAAATGGGAGGAGTTTGTGTTTATTTATTTATTCATCAGCTCATGATTTTTTTTATCCAATGTCCTTTTTGTGCTCATGCTCCCAATGATGTATTTGTTCTATGTATTTTGGATGCATTGTTAAAAGCTTTTTTGTGTGATCTTCTTGCACGACCATCTTTTGTATGTTAAATGGTTTTTATGTGTGTGATAAATCCTACTTTTCATGTTACATTTCCAGCAAGTAAATTTACAAGTACAACTCTACATACCTAGAGAGCAGTGGTGTTTGTAGGTTTGTTTTAGACCTGGGTCTCCAGAAAAACCACACTTAATGTTATATGTTGTTCAAATGTTGTTTCATTTAATATTTTTATTTTGTATAATCGGAACTTCATGAAGCACCTGATTTGCCAATAAAATATGCAAGGGTTAGAAATTTGTTTTTTGGTTTTTTTTCACTTGCTTTTTACTGTTTTGGTTTTTTTAATGCGGTGTTGTTCTATACTTTGTACATTTTCCTTGCTATGGTTATGGGTATTGTTATTGTTATTGTTGTTGCTATTCTTGTTACGGTTATTGTTGTCGTAGTTGTTTTCATAATGTCTTACTCTTCCATTGTGTAGAGCAAGGCAAAGGTAGAAAAGAACCAAGCAATGGAACACTCAATGAGTGAGAATTCTTGTCAATTATGTGCTGTTGAAAAGCTTACCTTTGAACCACCACCAATATATTGCTCACCATGCGGTGCTCGAATTAAGCGAAATGCAATGTATTATACTATGGGAGCTGGTGATACACGGCACTGCTTTTGCATTTCATGCTATAATGAGGCTCGTGGTGACTCGATTTCGGTCGATGGGAGTGCAATTCCAAAGGCACGGCTTGAGAAAAAGAAAAATGATGAGGAGACTGAAGAATGGGTGAGTTTATGAGTTGCCTACTATCATTATATTGCATTGTGATCTTAAAATTTACGCTTGTATTTATTTTTTATTCTGTTGCAGTGGGTTCAATGTGACAGATGTGAAGCCTGGCAACATCAAATCTGCGCGTTGTTTAATGGTAGGAGAAATGATGGCGGACAAGCTGAATATACTTGCCCTAATTGCTATATAGAAGAGGTTGAAAGAGGAGAGCGTAATCCGTTACCTCAGAGTGCAGTTCTTGGAGCCAAAGACCTACCAAGAACAATTCTTAGTGATCATATAGAGCAACGACTGTTCAGGAGGTTAAAGCAGGAAAGAACGGACAGAGCTAGGCTTCAAGGGAAAAGCTATGATGAGGTTATTTGGTTACGTTTTTTTATCTTTAGAACTGGGTAACGCATTTGCTATATTTGGTTTTGAAATTGAGTGCTAGGCAGCTGAGTAAGTATTAGCTGGTTATAATATTGGTTAAACTATTGTGTTAATCCGATCGAAACGAGTCTAAAACCTGGGTTAGTTTTGTGGTGATAGACCCAATATGGTTTTGATATGCCAAAAACCAACAACCAAGCCTTAATCCCACACTAGGTGTAGTCAGCTTAATAGGGTTTGATAAATTACAATAATTTCTAATGTATTTGATATCATTCATTTTGCGTGGGATTCTAAATGGTTTTTTTAAATGGACAATGGATTATATCAGTTGAATCCTGTTGCATATGACACTTGGTCTAAAAATTTTGGGTTTTGCTACACGGATTCCTTTTTTGTACCTCTCATTTAAATAGTTTTTGTGAAAGATTAGAGTAGAGGAGAGAAAGTATTAGTTAGAAGCAGAGATAGAGGTGGGAGAGAGATAGAAACAGATAGAGACTGAAATGAATTTAGGAGAGAGAAAGAGGAATTTGAATATTCATTGATAGATTGCCTTTCATACATTTCCTCATACTTATATATAGTCTATCATATAAGAGAAAAGTGCGGCTGTGCTAAAAGACAAATTGCATTACTACCTAATATTCTGTACTAGGAATGGCTATCTCAGCCTTGGAAATAAACTTCAAGAATAAGGTACTATTAAGTTAGAAATACCAGCATAATAGAGAATAATAGCCCATAACCAAGTAATTAACTGAAAGTAACTCCCCAATTCTATTTTCTTCCATGAGTACGTGACACTTTTGTTCCTGAATTTTACAATGCCATCAGTTAGTACTTTATAAGCTACAAATGGGTGGGTAAACGTTTTGATTAAAAAATCATTTATATGGATGAACCTAATTTTCTCAAGTTATGCAATTTTGGGAATCCTCATTGTTGCTACAATTGATTAAGAAAGGCTTTATCTGAGTTCGTGCAATTTCTTTTGTTATTCTATGATTGATATATTTAACTTCTTGAAGTACCTTATTTCTAGGTTCCTGGAGCGGAATCACTTGTTGTTCGAGTTGTTTCATCAGTCGACAAAAAGTTGGAAGTGAAGCAGCGGTTTCTTGAAGTTTTTCGAGAAGAGAATTACCCGACTGAGTTCCCTTATAAGTCTAAGGTAGGCAGAATACACAAAGTATGTTATACCATTTTTTCGCACTTGGAGTATTAAAGTGAAGAATTGCGTATATTGGTAATGAAGGTATAGATATATATAGATTTTGGATTAACAATTTTTTTTTCCAGGTGGTTTTGTTGTTCCAGAAGATTGAAGGTGTAGAGGTTTGCCTATTTGGCATGTATGTACAAGAATTTGGAACAGAATCTCTCTTTCCAAATCAGCGCCGTGTTTATTTGTCATATCTGGATTCTGTGAAGTATTTTAGACCTGAGATTAGAGCAGTAACAGGAGAGGCTCTGCGAACATTTGTATATCATGAAATATTGGTGTGTCTTGCTGCACTTGTTATTTTTCCGTTTGCCTTTTGTTTTTATATTGATGATTAATATGGCACTTTCATTATTGATAATTGGCGTTCATATCATTTTCTGTTTGTAGATAGGATACCTTGAATACTGCAAGAAGAGAGGTTTTACAAGCTGTTATATATGGGCTTGTCCTCCTTTGAAGGGTGAAGACTATATATTATATTGTCATCCAGAGATTCAGAAAACACCAAAATCTGACAAACTCCGAGAATGGTATGCATTGTTAATTATCTTATTTAATTATTTAGTTATAGAATATTGAATATTAACATAAAAATATATAATAAATTAAAAATAGAAAATATGTATATTTCTGATAAAATATTATAAAATTAATAAATTCTTAAAATGAATAATATAACATAATAAATAAAAATATAATTAATAATAATATTTAAAAATAGAACAAAATAATAGAAATGAAATAGAATATATAGAAAATGTAGAAATAGAATAATTTATATATCTAGAATCGAATATATGATATTCTAAATTTAAATATAATGATTAAGAATTACTGAATGGACTTAAACTGATATAGAAAATAATAGAAACAAATTATGTATTTGTATTCTATTGCTGTTTAACACCAATGGATTTCCTATTTATTTTCTTATAGTACCCCTTTTACGTGGCTTCATTGGTTATTGTTTTTTTTCTCAGGTATTTGGCAATGTTGAGAAAAGCTTCAAAGGAAAATATTGTGGTTGAACTAGTTAATTTATATGATCATTTCTTTGTATCAACTGGTGAGTGTAAGGCAAAGGTAACAGCTTCTAGGTTGCCATACTTCGATGGTGACTATTGGCCTGGCGCTGCTGAGGATTTGATTTACCAGCTTAATCAAGAAGAAGATGGTAGAAAACACAATAAAAAAGGAACTACCAAAAAAACCATAACAAAAAGGGCTCTAAAAGCATCTGGTCAGTTAGATCTCTCTGGCAACGTGTCAAAGGATCTATTACTGATGCATAAAGTAATTCTTTCCTCCATTAACTTCTATTCATTACAGTCTTTGCACTATTTATCATGCAGTTTTCAATCCTACAAACTACCTTCTTTTTTTACAGCTTGGTGAGACAATTAGCCCGATGAAGGAGGATTTTATCATGGTTCATTTGCAGCATTGTTGCACACATTGTTGTATTTTAATGGTTTCTGGGAACCGTTGGGTTTGCAACCAATGCAAATTTCAGATTTGTGACAAGTAAGAATTTCGCTATGTTTAGTAAAGATTTTCTCGTACTGTTGGATGAGAAAAAGTAGACAAATGTTGAGCATGTTAGAATCTTGTAATTCCATAAAATGTTTCCATTCATATTGGCCAGCATGTTCTCTGGAGATGCAATTTGCTGAATCAATTCTTATCAATCTACGTTTCATTCTTAATAATTCTTGTACTTTTAAGTTCTGCTTTTTCATTCATCTTACTGATTATTGTATTTTAGTGCATCTCTTTCATCCTTGATGTTTTTGTGTGTGTGCTTTTCTAGGTGTTATGATATTGAACAAAAACGTGAAGAAAGGGAGCGACATCCTGCCAACCATAGGGAGAAACACGTTCTATATCCAGTAAGTTGCTCATCTGAGATTTATTTCACTGTCCAAGATTTCTCTCCCCAACCAGCTATTTCATAATTCAAACCTTAATCGTGCAGGTCGAAATCACTGATGTTCCTACTGATACAAAAGATAAAGATGAAATCCTCGAGAGTGAATTCTTCGACACCAGACAAGCATTTCTGAGTCTTTGTCAAGGAAATCATTATCAGTACGATACTCTACGCCGGGCCAAACATTCTTCAATGATGGTCCTTTACCATCTCCACAATCCAACCGCTCCAGCTTTTGTGACACAATGCTGCGTATGCCATCTTGATATTGAAGCGGGCCAAGGTTGGCGCTGTGAAGTTTGTCCAGATTTTGATGTATGCAATGGTTGTTATCAGAAGGATGGGGGTATCGATCATCCTCACAAGTTGACGAATCACCCATCCATTGCTGAGCGTGATGCACAGAATAAAGAAGCTAGGCAACTAAGGGTTGTACAGGTAATCTTGTACTCACCAAATGCTTTAATTGTACTATTGTGAAAATTTGTCAGCCTGGCTTTTGACTAAAAACATCAACCGAAGCCCATACTTTAGAACTTGGGGCTCTAGCTCGGCCCATGGCTCGTGAAAATTTTTTATTTTAATTTTCTGTTAGACTAAATGGAAAAAATAAGCAAAAAAAAATATATCAAAAATTTTCATGTGTTATTTACTGAAGGACTTTTAATATTTAGTAAAATTTGTTGTGGTAAGTACAAAAATTTAATAGGACAAAATGTAAAAATCTTAACTAATATTTTAATTTAATATATTAATACATAATAAATAAAATTATTGTTCGTTGGGCCGGGCTTGGGTATGTACATAAAGACCAAGCCTGTCCCATAAAAGTTCAGGCTTTAGCTGGTTAGTGCTGGGCTTAGTTTAATTATGAGTGTCCAAATCTGGCCCAATGAACAGGTGTAGGAGTGGCAAATGGTGAAAAATTCACAGTATTTGATGTAGCAGAAATGTGTAGGCATGTTGTTAGAATGAAATTATGGTGCCTAATGCTAGTGCTTGGTTTTCATGTTATACAGCTGAGGAAAATGCTTGATCTTCTAGTGCATGCATCGCAATGCCGATCTCAACATTGCCAATATCCAAATTGTCGAAAGGTGAAGGGCCTTTTCAGGCATGGGTTTCAATGCAAGAAACGTGCATCTGGTGGTTGTGTTCTGTGTAAGAAAATGTGGTATCTCCTGCAACTTCATGCTCGAGCTTGCAAGGAATCTGAATGCCACGTTCCACGTTGCAGGTACACCTTAGCATCTTACAAGAAGTTGCTCTTTAAAATAGGCAAATGGAACTTTTTTGGGCCCTGTCCCCATCTGGTCCCTTTGCTTGTGCTAAGTAAACAGTTAACCTTTTTTTATGTCCTTGTGTTGTAAATTTGTTACCCATTTTGTCCTTGTGGTGTGCAATTAGGACCCTGTTTTTACAAAAAGGTAACTAATTAAATAGCACAAGGTCCAAGTGGGTAACATGTATAGCAGAGGGATCAAATGGACAAATCGATCATTCCACAAGGCCCTAAAAGGTCTTTATGCCCTTTAAAATATATAAATGGCTAATATAAATATGTATGTATGTTTACTCAGAGATCTGAAAGAACATTTGAGAAGGCTGCAGCAGCAGTCTGATTCTCGGCGTAGAGCTGCTGTGATGGAGATGATGAGGCAGAGAGCTGCAGAGGTAGCTTCTAATTCTGGGTAACTGACTTATGATCGTGTACATATCTAATGGCTGTTTCAATGCAACACTTCTGGTTGGGCTGGACTTTGAAATCATGCAATGCAGGCAAGTGAAAAACTCATTGACCTCTCTCTATTTCAGCAGATAAACGGTGTCCCGTCAAGTATAGGATTTACTGATGCGTGCTAGACACGGGCACAATTTGGCCATTCTTTTATTTTATCTTTCCATCTTTTGTGGCACCAACTGTACTATTATTGTACTAATCTCTCTTTTCCTTTTTTTTCCGTTTCAAAATTTTAACCTTTCTTCCCCCTTCTCCCCTTCTATTGTTCTGTTCATCCTATCCTTTTTGTAGTATGTATTGTTGTTGTTTATAGTTGGAAGAAATAAGTAATATGTTCCAGAATAGAACTACACTGTACTTGTACTGTAATGGTAGGGTATATGTACTCTAATGAGAAGTTAAATACAAGTTCATGCATGATGGATATCTTTGATGACAATAATACTATATCGGCTCGTTTGGTTGGCGGAATAGAATATAATAAAAAACGTATGTAAAAACATTAAATATTATTTACGAGTCCACGTCGAAGGGAATAGCTCATCCTCCCGATCTTAGGAATCATGGAATATCTATTCCTATTTGAAATGAAGGAATAGCTATTCTGTGGTTCCTATGGAAACTAGGAAGAGCTATTCCCTCCGATGTCGGACTCATGTATCATATTTGACGTTTTTACATATATTTTCAATTCTATTCCATTCTATTCTATTCTATCAATTAAACGAGCCCTAATTGTTTTATAATCATTGTTTTAAAATTTCCCACCTAGGTGCTATTTTGAGAGTTGCCGCTTGGCTACGCCTAGCTTCTAAATCTTACTGACTAGCACCTAAATCCGCTTAGACCCCGCATAGACCCCTAGCGTTTTTTAAAATACTCTTTATACTCTTAAACACTAATCAAGTGCTAACTAATTTTTAACTGTTTAATTTTATACAGAACATTTGAATAAACTTTTTAATTGATACTTAATTACTAACTTTATCATACCTTTATGAACTTTCGACCAGTATATGAATTCAATATTGCGTTCATTGGGAAGCAGGTATGTATAGTTCTACAACATCTTGATACTTTGATGGCTATAATTTTAAGACGTGATATTTTCGAGGGATCAATTGTATTGGATCTTTGAGATTATTTGGATATACACCATTAAATCAACTTATTACAGATTGGTACCCTTCTAACTTCATTCATGATTGTTGTAATACAATTGGATCATTTTTCTTGCCTACTCTTTGGAAATTGGGTACTGTAATTTCACCTACAAGACGAGCTAATTAGTTGTCATGTTCCGCTAGATTCTCTTGGTGCATATTGTAATGAAGAGGATGAATATGATTTCCATGTGCTACCTTAGACATATGTCTTACTTACTGAAGGTGGCGATATTGAACTTATGGAGGCCACAAGCTGCAAATAAGCATTGAGTTGAATAGAGAGATGAAGATACAATCAAGTTGTTATTCAAATGGATGCAAATTTTTTGAACAATAAGGCTATAGTTTTTTTACCATTTGTTTTAATGGATTGTTTGAATATTTCCATATTATCAAGGATGCAAATTTTGAATTTGTTATAAAGTATGTGAACCATATAAAGTTGTTTAGCTACTTTGTTGTAATTTGTAACTTAATTTTCAAATGCATAAATAAATAATAATAATAATAAATAGTTCATTCTCCAGCACGATGGATTGGGGAACAACTCGCATATCCATAATGTTGGAAATTGGAAAACAAAAATTTCAAAATTACTTTTTTTAAAAAATTACACCTCAGGTTTTTGCTTTTTCTTGCCTATGTTTGTGTCCATACACTTTTTTCGGCTTGAATATGTTAGAAATTCAAATTTGAGTTCAAAGAAATAGCAAACTTAAGTGAGAGAGAAGGTAATTGGGCGGAAAATGTTTCTTCCAAATTCAGTTAGTTCTAACCAGGACGAAAAGTTGATTCACTGCTCCGTTTATTTCAATAGGTTACAAGCTCTTGATAACAAATACTTTTTTTTTATCATGTGTATTCTTAAATTCATTATAATTTCATTGTTGATATGATAACTTTTGTTTTATCAACTATTATGAATGAAAAAAAGTTAATGATAACATAGCCCATAAGGCCCTTATAGCCCAAGAGGCCCAGTCAAATGTAAAGACCTGCGGTTGTGGCTGAGTTAGTGTACGAGAGTGGCATGTGCATCATAAGAGCGGTTGGCGTACTATGGTAGAGGTTAACCCCATGATCTCTACATGACCCGAGCAGTTATACAAACGCCTGTTGGAGCTATAAATACCCTTTCCTCTGAAGAAGCCCCAGGTACATTATTCTAAGACACATAAATATTCTAACAAACATAATCCCGCCGGCCGAGCCTATCTAACTTGTGTTTGTGATTGCAGATAGCCACACTTCGGATCACGCGACATCATTGGTGCGGTGAGCGTGAACACCTTCCTTATAGTTGTCAGTCATGAATCTTGGTTCTTCTCAATGAACTACAAAGCAAACTATCAATCCTGAAGAAAATCATAGCAGAATGGAAAACGCTTCCATGGAAACGGTTGAACGCACCTCGCCTCGGGATGTCTGGGGAAATATTATGACACACATCCCGATCTCCGAAGAGATGGAGAGGAATTTGGAGGTCTGGCTCCTACCCATTGCCACTCCAAAGGAGCAGGCCTTGGCCAAGTACACCAAACAACTGATGTACAAGGTGGCGACGGTGTAGGACACCATGAATGAAGAGAAATTAGCCCGCGAGGCTAGTGAAAGAAGGCCTTGGGCCTTAAAAGCAGTTATGCAGATTAGAAACCCAGACGGCTACAGGAGGCGCCTGGTGTACAACAGGCCAGAGTGAGAAGCTCCCCGCATAGTAAAAAAGGTGTTGGAGGTGTATGGCGAAGAGAGGCCAGAGAGGAGACGGGAAAAATCCCAAAGCCCCGTTAGATCCCATGGCCCCAAAAAAGAGCCAGCGGAAGAAGAGAAACAACACAAGGATCGGCCTTGGAGTCTAGTCAAGTATAGCGAGTGGGAGAGCTAGCGCTCTTCAAAGGAGGAATGGGCCCCTCAAACCGCGACCCCTAACACATCATCCTCGAAGTAGGAGAACCCCTTTAGAAAGGGACTTGGGGAGCGTCCGAGCCGAGGAAGAGATCGGGTCAAAGAGACCTTGACCGGATTGCTTCAGGGAATAGGAAAGAAGGCTCCACAACACCCAGGGGGAGTACTTCAGGGCTGCCCAGGAAGCGGTCAGAAAGGAGGAAATGGAGGCTGCGATGAAACATCAAAAGCTCGAGATGATGAAAGACCTCAAGGCATATATTATCGAGGTTGGGGTAGATCCGGTACTACCAAAAATTGAGGATGCGGAATTGCCGTTCTTCAGGGAAATTCACCAAGCACCCTTCGACCCAAAATTCAAGTATCCGAAGCTACGCATGTACAACGAAGAAGGGGAGCTGGCCAATCACATAAAGAACTTCCACCGATCCTTAATATCTACGGTAGCCTCGGACTCCATGAAGTGTAAGCTATTCCTAACCATGCTAGATGAACCGGAAAATTATTGGTTTGAATGACTCAAGCCTATGTTAATAACCTCCTTCAAACAAATGGCCCAGGACTTCATCTTGTACTTCATTACTTCGGTCCCGCCCTAGAAGACGGTGCAAGACCTCTAATTGTGTAGGCAAAACCGGGGAGAGTGCTTGTCATCGTTCCTTGAACGTTTCAACAAGCTAACTTTGGAGGTTAGGGGATGCAGCTTGGAGGTGGCTATCGATGTTTTGGCCAACAATTGACGGTAACCCAATTTATCGAAGGAACTGCTGATCAAGAGATCAAGGTCCTTGGCCCTAATGATGCAAGAGGCACGGAAATGGATAGTGTGGGAAAACCACTAGAAATAGAGGGTCGGAGAGGAAAGCGAAAGGGGCAATATGAGCCCAACAAGATAAAATGGGTCAGCCCCCCTCAGCGGGGGGACTTCAAGAGAAAAGAGGTAATTAGAAAGTTCATACAGTTGTGCTAGTAAGAAGGAAGTGCTGTACTGGGTCGAGTGAAGCGGCTAGAACATTGAATATCCCCCAAAGATATGCCGACTTGGAAAACCAGGAACATATTGCGACTTTCACAAGTCAGGGGCCACAACATAGAAGAATGTAGGCATTTAGCTATTGAGCTGAATAAGAAAGCGGTGACTGGAACAAGTTCTTAAACAAATATCCTGTCAGAACGGGACCAAAGCCAAAAGCAACCCGATCGCCTACGAGAGAGGTCACGGGAGAGGGTACCAGAAGAGAGACCTTGCTATGAGCGGTAAGAGAGAGTCAGAAATGCCCTACCAGCCCTTAGAGGGGTGATACATGTGATTGCAGGAGGCCCCAAGACAATGAAGTGCAGGAGAGGTGAAGATTAGAGCCATACTTGCACCAACCCCGGAACAAGCTTCTCTTTTACGTATATGAGGAGGCCTCCCCCACATTCAGATGCGTTAGTTATCAACGTCAATGTTGATAACTATCTAGTAAAGAGGGTCCTAATAGATACCGAGAGCTCGATCAACTGAATGACCTCGACCACTTTCAATGCTCTACAAATAAACCCCAACAAGTTTAGGATTGATCAAGGGCCAGTCATCGGGTTAGTTGGCTAGTCGGTCACCATGGCAGGCTCTGTCACTGTAACCTTGGTAATAGGGGACTCATATCCCAGGTGGAAAAGCCGGGCGGAATTCCTAGTCGTTGATATGCCATTCGCTTACAACCTGATCATAGGGAGGCCTACCATTTCAAATTCGAAGGCAGTGATATCGATGATGTACCTTGTCATGCTTATCCTATGCCATAGAGGATTGGTCATGGCCCAAGGGAATCAACGAGTGGCAAGGGAGACATACATTGCATCTCTAAGGTCTGATCCCTCACCAAAAGATAAAGAGAGAGACAAGGCCGATGCCTTGGATAAGTTAGAGACCTTGGTCCTGGCATAGGCAAGGAGGTCAAGATTGTAGATATTCTAGAAGGAGGGCCTAAGGAGGATCTCGCTAGCTAATAGAAAACATGCATACTTTTGCATAGAAACCGGAGGACGTGACATGGGCATGAACTGAACATAAGCCCGGACTTCACCCTAGTAAGGCAAAAGAGGAGGAACCATGGCCCGGAGAAGCAGATGGCCATAACAGTAGGAGTATCCCGGTTGTTGAGGATCGGTCACATCAGAGAAGTACATTACCCTCAGTGGGTGGCCAATGTAGTGCTAGTTAAGAATTCAAGCAGGGATTTCCGCATGTACGTTAACTTCATCGATCTGAATTAAGCATGCCCCAAGTATTGTTTCCTGCTCCCTAGCATCAACTCGCTGGTAGACTCCACAACCGGGTTCACCACCTACTCTACCTTAGACGCTCAGGTAGGATACAACTAAATCCCCATGGCCGAAGCTGATGTAGAGAAGATGTCATTCATTACCCATGAGGGTACCTATTTCTACAAGGTCATGCCCTTCGTTCTCAAAAAGGCAGGGCAACCTACAAATGGATGGTTACCAAGATATTTGGGGACATGATCAGAATGACGGTTAAACTATACGTAGATGACATGATCATTTAAGAGTCGGACTCTAGTCGAGCACCTAAAAGATGTGGAGTTGGTATTGAAGACCCTTAACCAGCACAATTTGAAGCTCAAACCAAAGAAATTTGCTTTCCGGATCACATGAAAAAAGTTCTTGGGATTCCTCGTATCCCAGCTTGGCAATGAGGCAAATCTTGATAAAATAAAGGTGATCTTAGACCTCAAGTCACCAAAGAATATAAACGAGGTACAGAAGCTCAACGGGAAAATAAACGCTCTGAGATGGTTTATCTCTTGCTCGGCCAAAAGATGCTTTTGATTCTACAACTCATTGAAGGGTGCCAAGAACTTCACCTGGAGTGAGGAGTGTGAGAAGTTGTTCGAAGATTTGAAAGCTTTCCTCTCCTCCCCACGCTCCTTAGCAGGCCGATAGGATGCGAAACCTTGTACCTTTATGTAAGCACCAAAGAGGAGACCATAGAGGCAGTACTGATCAGAATATACTGAACTAGCCTTAGAGGTAGTAGGATCAGTTTGAGTCTTTAGAGTGGGGACGGAGGCCTGATTTAGCATGAGGTCATTGAATAAGCGCGCGCATTATCCGACCAGATCTCCAGAAGATCACCTATCTTGGGTCGGTCATCAGAGTGAGGTCCAAGTCAGCCCCGAGAAATTTTTCAACGGTCTTCTTCAAGAACTGGGATTGAAAAGTGATACGGTGCTTATTCTAGTTATTCAGGATCACTTTCTTCCCCCGGCGGTAGTGATGCTTGACCTCCTTACATTTCCATTGAGTTGAGGCCAAAGCCTTCTCATTTGTAGCCGCCCTGGCGCACACTTCATCCAGTTGGGCTCTCAGGATGGCAGCGTCATCCTAGGACTTCCTCAGTTCCTCCCCCAGCAAGGTAACCTCTTGACGAGACAAGGCAAGATCTACCTCCAATTTGGATTTAGTCTCCGTGACCTCCTGAGCAGCTTTGGTGGTAGAGACCTTGAGTCCTTCGAGCTCGGCGGTGAGGGCGATCACACTCCCTTTTTTGCTCTCCAAGTCTAAATTGAGCTTGGAGAACAGCTCAGCCTCCTTCCAGCGCTCCTCCACCGCAGTCTTGGCATCTTTCAGCTCACCCTGTGCCTTGGACAACGCCTTGTCAAGCCTCTCCAACTCCTCTGCCTGAGATGCCTTCCCCTCCTCTAAGGTCCGAATCTCATGATTCATTCGGCACAGATGCTTGAGCAATTGGAAGGAATCCGTAAGACCCTACGTCAAGGTAAGTAGTGTTAACAAAGGATAGACGGATGTGAGCGGATGACGTTCCACCCGCACGGTCGTCGCAAGGTGCCGGCCCCGTGAGATGGGGCGTGGGGTTTTCGAAAATGAAAATGGGTTTTTCGGCTCCAAGAGAGTGCGTTGGAAAAGAAGTTTTGCTTGAAAGACTCGAGATTAGGATCCCTAGTCGTGTTACAAAGTCGCCATCCGGATCAGCTCTTCTGGGAAAATACGGTACAGCTTAGATCCGTTTGCCTAATCCATACCACAAAATAGAGATTCGGGTTCGGGAAGAGTTATCTATTTCATCGTCATTTGAGTTAAATTACACTATGTGAGAGACAACGTTTATAATATTCGAACTGAACTAGATATTTTTGTTTTTTTTAGTTTATAGCACACGCATAAAGCGATAAATAAATTGCGGAAAGTAAACACGTAGGAAATTAAAATGCGCCTAGTCTATGGGGATTAATTACATCATTGGTTTAGGGGTTTTACAAATTACCTAAATAGATCGAAAATCTAAGGGAATGAATATATCAATATCCTATTATACAACCGATCTAACAAATACATAATTTTTATTAAAATAAATACGATACCCGAAGGGAAATAAAATCCTAGGCATACATCTAATTTAACTTGCCTGCATCCACAAAGATTAGTACAAAATATTTTTACAAATATGTGCCAATGCACCAAATTCGTTCGATTTTAATATTTGAAAGAACCGTGTGGTCTAATTAAATAAAAAGTGCCGACAAAGGCTCGTATTTTTTTAATTGTAAAAATGATTCATTTTTATACAAGTATGTTGCTCATTTTATTAATGAAAATGCTGCATGTGAATTTTGTCGGGTTTGATATCCGAGAACGGGATTGTCTTCGTGGGGGTTTCTTAAATTAAATTTAATTATTTGCAAATAAATGAAAGTGATAAATAACTCTAGGCCCATGAACATAATCATTATCTTTTGTATATATTCTGAGGAAATTTATATACGGTAATAATTTTACCCCGATTAAGAGGAAACCGGTATTCGAATTTTATCTCAGAATACATCCAAAAGATTAATATAAAATTATTATATTAATCTTGATATGTTCATATAAATAAATTATTTTTGTTAATTAATCTACAATTAATAAATAATATACAAACTTGCATTTTTGTGAAAAAAGAGATAACATCGGTGCTGGTATTGTAACATCGATACCGGTGTTGAAAATTTTAGGTAACATCGATACCGGCGTCGATAACATCAGTACCGATGTTACCTTTCCAGACCTGCAGAAAATGGCAGAAACAGCACAACAAAAATCCAAAACTTCAAATGGTCATAACTTTCTCTATACTTAATTGATTTGAATGATTTTTATGATTCCGGAAAGCTCAGGATGTGTAGATTATGTTTATGTAAACAAAATATTAAAAAAGGTTTGGAATCCTATTGTAATTCCCAAAAAACAGATTAGTGTGCAAAAATGGAAATAACCGAAAAGCAAATAAAACTTAAAAAATAAAAGCGTATAAACATAAGCACAAACTCTAGGAACTCAGAGGCTTACCCCGTAGTCGAGAATCCACTTTTCTGAGATCCATGAAGTTCCTCCGGTTAGTCCTCCTTGTTTCTTTTTGGTTGATTGTCAAGGTAGTTTGGTTTGAGAAAACCGAGTAATGGAGCAAGTGTTGCGCCACAAACTTTTAATGAAATGATCTTCGTGCAATTATAGATTGTATTTATGATTTATTTGTCCAATTTTACTGATTCAAAACTTAACAAAGGTGTTTGAAAGTAGCTTAGTTACAAGTATGAAAAACTAGATTTTGTTAAATAAAACCTTTCTTTTCTTTCTGGAAATACACTGATATTTTTCTATCCTTTGTGTTCTCCCTCCTTTTCAAATGCAGAATATGAGCCTCCCTTTATAGTGAGTTCCCTTCAATCCAAGTCAAAAAAAGCTACATATAGGTTTTTGGCATTTTCTCCATTTTTTCTCCTCTAATGCCCCACCTATAATTATGGGGGGACATTTCCAGCCACCTTAGCCGTGGAAAGTGACTGCAAATCAATTATTGAAAATTTGTTCAATAATTTCCGGAATTTTGTAATCATTCTGCTGATATTGTCATTGTGACATCGATACCGATGACCTTGACATCGGTACAGATGGCACTATAATTCAATGACATTGGTACCGATGTCACTTAAAAGTGACATCAGTATCGATTTCACCAATATCGGCACCGATGTCACCGAATCGATACCGATGTTAAACATCAGTATCGATGTTATGGCACTGGTACCGATATCCGTACATTGAGTTCCTTGTGGGCCAAGATTCGGATAGATTCAGATTTATAGGCGACCATCTAGGCCACTGGTTTTGGGGGCATTTCAAGTGTGCTCCCTGATCAGATGCCTCACTTGTTGCAAGCTGCCCTGAATGCCATGGTGGAGCATTAGTCAGAGATGACGCACACCTTTCATCTACTGGTTGGGGAGTTGACTATGACCCCTTCCAACATCGTGGCAATGACTGGCTTGTGCTGTAATGGCTCCACCATCCATTTTGATGTCTTTCTAGACAGGTATCCTACCTTGACTCGGGTGGCGAGTAGGGTAGAGGAGCTATTTAGCATGTTTCCCCATGCGGGAAAGTTGGGATACGGTGACCTCTACAACCATTGGAGGAGGATTCAATCAGTTCTAGAGGAGCTTCGCCCTCAAGCCGTGAGGGCTTTCGTTATTAGCCTCCTGACTATCCTCTTCTATCCCATAGCGTTTAGCAAGATAAATTATGGATTGATATCGGTAGTTGAGGATGTGATGAACATCCCGAGGTGGAATTGGCCCTGGGCCATACTTGGGAAGATGTATTACGGCTTGGATTCTGGCGTGAGGGTGCATAATAAGACCCTCAAGCTCAATCACCTCCTCCTTCAGGTACTTGTGTGTTTTCATTCATGGATTACATTTGCACCACAACTGCGATTCTCGTATTGACATAGTTAAATGTGTTTATTTTGAAGGTTTGGGCTTTTGAGTACCATGTACTCCCTCCTCCTATCTTCGAGGATGCCCCAGAGCAAGAGGTTACTTTTATCGCTCGATGGTGCCGTCGGGTGAGTGGTCTGCGGTAGTGGAGGACCAGCTACCATGAGTGCATTCGCCATCTCTGCCGTGATCAGGTATTCTCTTTTTTTTTTCATTGGTTATCATTTTATTATTTCTACGTAACAAGTTGATGATTGACTCATCATTTTTCCTATTTTCACACTTCTGCAGATGGTGGATGATCCTTGGGAGGCCGTGCCCAACCGGGAGGATGTCCTGGAGGTGAGGAAGGATGTAGATGATTGTCGTCTTGTCTTGGAGAGCCCTCGGTCTTACTAGTGGTATTTTGGTGAGCGAGTTTGGAAGTGGAGGGATTCCATTATAGTTGCTCAACCTGTGCCTCCTCATCCTCCGACGGGCATATTTTGGGCTCATTTGACGATCACGACTCTTACTAATTGTATGGATCTCCTTGAGGGGAATGGAGTTGTAACCGAGAACATTGACGGTGATTATCATATTCATTTAACGTTGCTCTTATCGCCTTGCCCTCGACTCTGGCATGATAACACCGAGTTGTGGCATTAGTGTCATGCCGAGGACGTCCTTCGTAGGGCCGCAGCAGGACTATTTGATGATTAGGATGAGGAGGATGAGGAGGATGATGATGACGGTGATGACCAGGGCAAAGATGACCAGCGCGGAGATGACCGTGGTGGCCCTGGCGGAGATATCCTTGACTCGGGTGCCTATCACAGCCCTACGACTCATATTTCACAACCTTCTCCGATTGGCACTTCCAGGGTATGACTTGCTTTTCATCATACGTGTCTTTCTCTTCATGTTTCTTTTTGTATTGATCGTTGACTTGGTTCGTATGTTTGCAGACGGGTGGCGACAAGCGCGCCCGTGTTGAGGCTAGGCGATTCGGGGGTCCCTCTATGCTGCCTTCGGATATCGTGGAGGGTTGGGCGGCTACTCCTATGGATGCTTCCTTCTCTCTCCTCTCTCTAATCAGGGACACTACTTGCGTAGAGCTTCCTCCAAGTCATCCTATCCTGGACTTCATCCCCCAGGACACTACTCATGTGAGATCCTTTCTTCCCATGCTTCTTCTCATTTTTAGTTTTCCTTCATGCTGACATTTCACTTTGCCAGGTTCGACGAGATGAGGCGGAGAGGATGGCGCGCTAGTACATGTTAGCCAGGGACTTAATAATCTCGTAGAACAGCACTACCGGGGTAAAATTATCCACTTTTGCTTTTCTAGTTTTCGCTGGTTACGTATGAAAATAATGCTTCATGCATGATGTGATTGTGATGTGATGATAAATGACATGATGTGTGATTTTCTATGCTAGGTTTTGCTTGCGTTGGAATGCCAGGCTTGGTTTACTGTGAAGGCTAGGGCTCGGGAGCTAGGAGATCAGCTGGTGTTGGCGCAGCAGCATAACCGGAGGATGGAGAGGGCTCTTTCCCAGGGCAAGGGAACGAGCCAGGGCAAGGTATGGACAATGGCCGAGGTCGGGAGCATAGAGGCTGATGATCGAGCCTTCGCCAAGCAGCTGAGGAGGATGAGGGCCGCCAGCATTCTGGGAGAGGCGTCTGGAGCATCTATTCTCTGTCCTGAGGCTTCTTATGATGATATTAATGATGCGAGCAGGAGTCTCTTGGTGGAGAAGGGGAGGAGTCAGATGGTTCTGCTGGTAATGATTAGGTTCCTAGCCAGTGTGGCCTTTTATAGTGTAGCTTTAGCTGTACTTTCTTTACCTCTGATACATTGGGGTTTGTATAACTTTGCCACATTTATTTGATGCGGTTTTTCTTTTATTGCGTGAGTGATCAAGGAAGGAAAATAGGCTGAGTTCTTACGATAATAAATGAATGATGCTATTTTATTAAAGAATAAAACTAATCGACTTTTGCATAGAGTATACCAATGTGGTAAAATTCTATCGGATTTGTTTATCTTTTCCAAAGTACAAACTATTGCATTGTAATATGTTTATAGTTTACTTGTGAGATTTCAACCATTGGCATTCACTCTTTTTTTCCATGAGCATACACATTAAACATTTTCAGTAAGAAACGATATCTTCATTGATGAAATAAACTGAAGTACAAATGTTTCGAGTGATCTGATTCCTGTCATTAGCTAGCTTTCACAATGCTTATTCTAACTAATGAGTTTATGAAGAAAGGCCCTACTTTTTGCTCAATTAACAGAGTGTTAGCTGACGGGCTTTTTTACACACATTTTTTTTCTTGTACTGTTTTTATCCCTTTTCCTAAATGTGATAGCACTTAAGCCTGTCTTGATTGATGGGGTTGACAAACTCGTTACCTTCCATATCCATAATCTTGATTACCCCTTTACTTAGCACCTTTTTGACTATGAACGATCCTTCCCAATTGGGCCTGAACTTTCCTCTGACGTCTGCGTTCGAAGGTCTTAATTGTTTTAATACTAAGTCTCCTACCTTCAAGGGTTGCCTCTGGTGTTTGAATTTTTTATTGTACGCCCTAGCCATTTATTGCTGGTAAATCTGCAGGTGATCTAAAGCTTTGAGGCGATGCTCGTCAATCATACTAAGCTGCTCAAATCTAGCTCTGGCCCATTCTGACTCTCCTAGCTTAGCTTCTA
The DNA here is from genome assembly GCA_949673415.1 of Euphorbia schlechtendalii. NCBI lineage: Eukaryota > Viridiplantae > Streptophyta > Magnoliopsida > Malpighiales > Euphorbiaceae > Euphorbia > Euphorbia schlechtendalii. Next base: position 1,052 of record CATIWQ010119056.1, on the reverse strand, counting down.
GGGTTATCCTTAAAGATCATACCTCTGTTTCCACCGGTAAAACTACTTCCATTCTGTATACGAGTGAGAATGGAGTCTGATTCGTGGGAGTTCGAATGCTTGTTCTGTAGCCCCAACCTGCGAAAGGCAGCTTATCCGCCCAATCTCGATAAGTGGTCACCACTTTGCTCAAGATCTTCTTGATGAATTTGTTGGCTGTTTCCACCACCCCATTAGCTTGTGGTTTATATGGCGAAGAGCGATGATGCTCAATACCATATTTCTCAATCAACTCTACTGTTGCCCCTTGGAATTGAACTCCATTATCTGAGACTATATGGTGAGGGACCCCATACCGGGTGAAGATGTGCTTCTCTATGAACTTGGCCATTTTCTTTGCGGTGATGTTGGAGTAAGATTCAGCTTTTACCCACTTAGAGAAGTAATCAACTGCCACAATGATGAATCTGTGTCCATTACTAGAGGAAAGGCGAATCTCTCCAATTATATCGATCCCCTATGCTGAGAATGGACTGGGGGTAGATAAGTTGTGGAGATCTGAGGGAGGCAGATGGCTAAGGTCTCCATAGATTTGGCATTCGTGGCATTTCTTAACTTCTGCAATGCAATCTGCCCATGGTAGTCCAATAGTATCCCTGATATTGGATTTTCTTGGCCAGAGCTAAGCTGTTCATGTGTAGCCCACTACGTGTAATCATCTTATTATGAGAAGAGCCTCTTTTTCATTCAGGCAACGAAGTAATAATCCTTTTGGAGTGCGTCGAAATAGATCATTATCAAGAAGTAGGAACTGCATGGCTAAGCAGTAAAGAGTAGTGTGATCTAGGTCTATTGCCCCATCAGGATAAACCCCGTCCCTCAAAAAATAGATAATATCTAGGAACCAAGAGTCACGGTCTGAGTCTATATCAACTGTCACTGCTCGACAATAATAGGGCTCCGTGGATGATTGTAGAATTAATGGTTTGATGGGTTGAGCCTGAGGTCCTTCCCACATGGAGGCTAGAGTGGCTAAGGAGTCTGCCATTTGATTATCTTCTCGTAACACATGA
>CATIWQ010119041.1:0-26338 GCA_949673415.1 Euphorbia schlechtendalii | reverse complement strand
AAAAAATGAAGAATCTTTATCTAAAGAATTGTAAAATAAAAAATTTGCAAAGAAAAACCCACATAAATTCATGAATCAACCGGAAAACAACAAAATCTTCAAAACTTCACGAAACATAACAAACTCTGCTTCTCTAAATTCACCGGTGAAAAAATGAAGAATCTTTTATCTAAAAAGTTGTTAAAAATCTCATCATTTTGGAGAAATAAAAAATTTACAAAGAAAAACCCACAAATTTTGCAAAAAAAAATCAAAGGAGGAAGATGAAGAAAAAGTCAACACTCACTGGGCTAGTCAACACATGCCACGTCATCAGTCACGTCGGACAGAGGGAGCCCAAGGATAGGGAGTTACGGGGTCCTTTTGAAAGGATATGGGGCAATAGATGGACTGACAAAAGGTGAGGGAGTTGTTGAAGCATTTGGCCTTAGTTTTTAATAACAAAGATTAAACAATACAAAATGTAGTATTACATATAATGGATAAAAAATGGATATTGGATAAAATTAATATAATATTTGGATTTCTTAGTTTGAAATAAATTCTTCAAAACTAAGTCTGAAATGGGAAAAATGTAGCTCTATTGATAAATTATAAATTGTTCAAGGTATTGGAAAAAAACTGAAATTAAGTTCTTGAACAGTTGTTGTTAGATTTTAAAGCAAAAATGGATAAAGTTTGACATATGTAATTAGCTCTTGGCAAAGGTCGCATTAGTAATCTATTACATGCACCGATACATTTTTAATGTTGAATTAATTGAATAATATAAATGCTTATTAAGAAAGGTAAAAGAAGTTCTCAATTTGACTACATCAAATTGTGTTATTGAAATCACACACACCCCATTACTATTCAGCTAAATTACAACTAAAAGTGTCATTAACGAGAAACATATAGGTTTTTTTCTAAACGGTTAAATAACAAATGAGTAATTGACTGATTTTAAGTGTTGAGTTCAACTGATAAAAGGTATACAAGTATGCATATAAATTTTTAAAAATTGCACAATAAAAAAAACAACATGAAAGTTACATAATAGTTGTCAGGTGATAAAAAGAGGTTTTCTTATTTAGAATATAAATACTTAGTCCTTTTTATAAAAAAAATTATTAATAAAAGAAAAATGTTAACCTCTGTGATCAAAAAATTCTTAAGAAGTGGGATAAATAAACAATGGATAAATTACGTGGGGGGGTTCAATTTTAAAAAAGGATGGATCTATTTGCTAAGCTGGCAAAAAATGGTCAACATTATTTTGACTAGCAGGCTGAGAGATTCCCACGCCAATCATAATATCTGCGTATGTTTTTTAAAAAAAATTCTTAGGATAAGCCGGATACTGAACTGACAATTCATTTTCGAAGGTAAAATGAAAAATCGACTGTCAATTCAATTTTCATAAAAATTTAACAATCACGTAACGCATGCTTATAAATTTTTGAAACTCATTCCAGTATCAATATCCATTACCAGGACACGTAAGTTAAAAAAACACTAGAATCTACATTATTGTACGGCTTGAAGATTATGGTGTAGCACGTTTAACAGTGATTCGTCACATCAACGTGGCTCTAGTCGTTTTCAACTAATATTAGTAATCAATAAAACACCCTTTCCATAAACAATTATAGTACTTTCTTTCATCTCAATCTGTTTACTTACTGTTATCCAGCACGATGTTGAAAAAATTGATCAAAATTTGTATCACTTTCTACAAATCTAATGATGAGATTTATAATCACTCGAATTTTGGTAAGCAGGTGAGTATTCTCACTTCAAATTTTAAAACTTTAAACATTCAAGTGTATAAATTGATATTTATTATTTTCTATTCTTACTATTTATTATCTGCGCTGAATATGGAAACTATTCATATTTATATTTTACCAACATTTCACTGTAGTTAGAGTGCTAACTCTAGAGAACTTTTCCCATAAATAAATATATAACTTAACACACATTTTTTCATTATTAATAGTATTTTATGTACTGAGATCTTACCCTAATAGTTAAGATGGAAATTGTGAATTTTAGAGATCACGGTTTTGAATCACAACTGGGGTGGGTTTAAAATTTTTTCTTTCATTTAACATAAACCCAAACGAGTTAATTATTTTTTAAAAAAAAAATAGTGCTTTATGATTCATCAAATTCTTGTTTTCATTGAATAAGTTTCAAAAATATATTTTTATTGTTTTACCTTTTTCGATGAAGTGTTTGTAAATATTTTTTGCAACAAGAATGTGTGATTTAAAAAAAATTAACAAACAGATGACCTTCAATATTAAATTCAACAACAATAAATAATTTTGTTCATTTTCTCTACAATTCTATCAATTGTTTAATAAAAATGAAATATCTATCGAAGATAAATTTTGGAATTTTTTAAAAATGTTTTTATACAGTTCACAGTACAATTATGAGCTTAGATGTATTTATATAAGCTGATGTGATGAAAGATACCCTCCACGTCAACGACATCATCATACTCATCCAATCAAATAATTGCTCTACTTTTCTAAAAAGAGTTCTTATTTTATTTAATTTTAAAAAATTTGATTACGAGTAAAAACACATTTTCAATTTATAAGAATTAGTATCTGAGGTTAAAGTTTAAAAAAAGTAATCTGTAGTTTTACTTATTTGTATAAAGAGATTCTAGATATTTTTTTAGGTTTTTAACTAGCAAATTAAATATTTTTCTAATAAAGCTGACATGACTAAATAAGGATGTTAATTGGGTGGGTTCGATGCGAGTGGTGTGAGTTCGGGGATTTTTCATAGTGTTTTAGGATTTTTTCACTTGTCCACTCCACATCCACTCGTGTTCGAGCGATTTTCGAGTACACTCTTTTTCACATAATTTTGATGTGTGCTCATGTATATATTAAAAGTTGTACTTCATTTCATTATAAATCAATAGATTGTATAATAAAAGTAATAAATCTGTATGTTATGATGTTCTCTTTGGTCCAATATGAATTGTTGTACCTTTTCTCATGCTTGTCAATCTATTATTTTTTATTTAAACAAACTCAAACGATTGTGAAATGTAGGATGATCTTGTATGGAAAGAAAATTTTGCCGGATGCTAGAGAGTTGAATGACAAGTTATTTGTTTAATTGATGTTTTATGCATTTGTTTTTTCGGCTTTATTAACCTTTTATTTGTACTATTGTGTTTTTATTGTGCAATATACAATCCTTTTTCATTAAAAAAGAATTCAATTGATTTAATTTTAAGAAACCACGATTAATTAAATTGTAACACAAGTATTTTTTAATTTTTTATCAATAAAACTTTAGTCAAAATGATTTTTAATAAATTATATATGAAGTATAATTGAAAGCTCGTATGTTTTACATCCAGGTATATTTCGAGGATTTATTTAGGGTCGGTGTTTGGGGTTGGCTTCACCAAACCCGCCCACATTTATTTCACGTGTAAAATTTTCGATTATTCTCACACTCGTCGATTCGGATTTTACGGGTTTCGAGTATTTCTCGCTTTATTAACATCCCTATAGCTAAAATAATTTTGTTGGAGAAGACATTTGAAGTACCACATCATAACTAGAAATTGAGAGGTGGTTCGAAGGGACATCAGTTAGATGTTGTGCGATTGATTTGCTAAAAACAAATCCATCTGAATCAGACTGAAGAGTGAATAGATCGGCCAGAAAATTCGCTTAGGGTTCAGGAAGTGGAGATCGCGAAACCAGTTGTAGGTCATTCCCACTCCTTTGTTTTCCTCATGTTTCATTCCTCTTCACCCATTAACTAAAACCCAATTCACTGAATAGTAGTATCAGCAAGAATAACAATGAACATAATTGCTTCTAGCTAGGGCTGTACAAGAGCCGAGCAGAGTTTTGGTGTGTTTATGTTCGTTTGTTTAATTTTTAAACAAACACGAGCCGAACTGAACTTGATTCGAGTTCAAAATTCTATCTGTGTTTGTTTATTTAAGTGTTAGTTTGTTCGCGAAATGTTCACGAACAACTCAATTATTTTGTTCGTGAATATTTTGTTAATTTTTTCGGACGAACTTGTTTATTTTGATCGTGAATAACATTGTCAATTTAATTATTAATTTCAAGTGAGACATAAACTTATTTTTTTTATTATATTAGCTTTATTTTATATAGGAATACTTTATTTTAAGTTCTATAAAGTTTTGTTTTTGATATGTAGCAATAATGATCGAGCCGGTTCACGAACATTTATCGAGTTAGCTCATGAACTTGTTCGCGAACCTTAAATCGAGCTTGTTCACGAGTTAATGAGCCAAACTTTGACTTGTGCATGTTCAATTCGTTTATAATTTGAATCATAAAATCATGTTCAGGAACTGTTCATTTATAAATAAAATCGAGCTTTGATCGAGCCGAACACTGAGCTGTTCATGAACAGCTTGACTCATTTACGATCCTACTTCTAGCTTCAAAATTGGAATTAAAGTTTTGATCATAATTAGAAAAAAATATCAAAATCCAATTGTTTCATTGGGGAAACAAAGTAAAGATAAATAGAAACGGGTGAGATCTTAGGGGGAAGAAGAATGAACACGTTTTTCTAATTTTTTTTCTTGAATATTAGAGATTTTCAAAATTACCGAATGTGTTAATAAAAAATCTGTAATCTGTTAATGGTTACAAATCTCACACCCTGCTTTGTAAAAAAAGTATTTATTCATATTTCATTTTATAAGTGAATGAAATCAAGATGTACCTTATAAAAGTTTGCCTTAAATTTTATGTTAGAGAATATTGTTTTCTACAATTTCCCTTATAAAATTACCCGCAGTTTTCATTTTCATTTCATTCTTCCAGTTACAGAAAAATGAAAGCCCTTTTCCTTTGCCTCCTCATTTCCACTCTCCTTTCCATATCTCTCTCTTAGAAAAATGCAATCCCCAAGATAAGAAAGCTCTGCTTCAAATCAAGCAACACTTTGGAAATCCGTATCATCTAGCCTCTTGGAAATCCAACGAGGATTGCTGTACCTGGTATTCGGTTCAGTGCGATCCAGTCAACCACCGTATTATTTCCCTCACCATTTTCGCCGGCGAGCTTTCCGGACAAATTCCTCCTTCTGTTGGGGATCTGCCTTATCTTCAAACCCTAGAATTCCACAAGCTAACCAACATTACTGGCCCTATACCACCCGCCATTGCTAAGCTCAAGAGTCTGAAATATCTCAGGCTCAGCTGGTTAAACCTGACCGGTCCTATACCTGAATTTATTAGCCAGCTCAAGCATCTTAGAACCTTGGAGTTGTCTTTTAACAGTCTTTCAGGATCTATTCCAAGCTCACTTTCTTCACTGCAAAACCTCATTGACATCCAGTTGGACAGAAACAAGCTTACAGGCCCTATACGGGCCTCTTTCGGCGAGTTTAAAGGCTCAGTCCCTTCTCTTTATCTGTCCCATAATCAGCTTTCGGGTAAAATTCCGGCATCTTTAGGCAACTTGGATTTTCAAACCATTGATTTCTCGAGAAACAGGCTTGAAGGCGATGCTTCGATGTTGTTTGGACCCAATGAAACAACTTCAGTGATAAATCTGTCGAGGAACATGTTGGAGTTTGATCTGTCCAAGGTTGTTTTCCCACAAAACTTGGATCTGAATCACAACAAGATATATGGAAGCATTCCTAAAGGAGCAGTGAAAGTGAGCATGTATAGCTTGAATGTGAGTTACAACAGACTTTGCGGCCGGATTCCGGTCGGCGGTAGGCTACAAGACTTCGATTACTCGGCGTATTTTCACAACCGGTGCTTGTGTGGGGTCCCTCTTCCCAAATGCAAGTAGAAGCTTTGCGTATCTTGTTAAGAAATGGAAATGCGTACTAAATCCATAACTATTGTAGTACTGTTGGAAAATGCAGTTCATTAAGAAATGGAAAAATTGAGTTTATGGGCTTCACCTAAATAGATTTAGGAGTAATTAGCAAGAATTAATAATTAATATGAAGTTATGGCTCCTCTAGGCTCTAACAGGTCAGTTTCCTGCAAAACAACTTTTGAATTCTGAAGCTACTGATCAAATGCATTGCCTCTTTAATTAGTTTTCTTCCTTTATTGACGAGTTTTATTTTTCTGTTCGCTGCATGTAAGTAACAATGCAGGTCACATGCGTATTCGTACACCGAGCTGTCAACTTCCCGTATAATTTTATTAATCTTCACTGTATAGAGGTCGTTTGTTAAAAGAAATATCTTTTTAGGGTGTTGGAGATTATGAAATATTTGAAAGGGCAAGATATTTTATTTGGGCCACAGCTCAAATAGGCCCAAAAAGATGAAGTAAAATTTGCCCAAATAATTAATTACTTGTATGACTGGAAAGCTATGGATTGGTGGAGATGAATAGCTTATAGCCAAACCAAAATTGGACGATTTGGAGAGATCCATTACTATTGTATGGTTGAGTTGCTAAATTATATATTCTTGCAAACTTGCATTAATAAAAGAGTTTGAATGCTTAATTTCTAAAATTCAATTTATTCCATAAATTTTTTAGAAATATATGTTATTGTTGTGTTACATGTATTTATGTTCATATTGATGTCCATTAAATACTATCAAGCAACTCTGTCCCTATTCATTTGTATTAATTCATGTGGCATATTATATTACATGTTCTTATCATTTGCCTATAAATATAGGATTGTTGCAACTTTTTCATTATGAAAATGAATGACAAGAATCACATGATATTTTCTCTTTATTTCTTACTTTTTATTTGTTCATGGAATGTATATTCTTATTTATAGAATCATATTAATTCTAACATGTTATTAGCACGAGTTCGCTCTGTAATCAATACCAACAAGACTATCATTTGGTTGATATGATGATTATAATATTACGGTGATGGACATTATGAAGATTCAGGGAAGTTGATTGATGAGGAAGTTTTTCTTCTCTATTTTTAATTTGTATCATTATTGTTAATATCTAATGAATGATCTTATTTTCCTCGTTCCTTGAATATTTGTGTTGACAAAATTGATGCAGATGAGGAATGATATTTGTTTCTACAAGAGTAAGCAAACTCTCCATTTTGACTCATTAAATATTTGGTGATGTATGCTATGGATTTTATTGTAATTTTATCTTATTAAATTTGATTTACAAATGATATTATAATATTGTTATATTTTCATTGATAGTTGGCTATTGAAAATCCTTCAGATCTTTGAAACTAATATATTACCATTTGACATCAATTTCCACCCGATGTGAAGATGTAAAATTGACCACAAGCAATTTTCCACCCGAAGTGAAAAAATACATAGATGAATGATTTACAAGTAGAATTGTAAAATCGATGAATAATTTCCATCTAAAGTGAAATTGTAAAATTGATGAGTGATTTTTCGTTGAAGGTAGAAAATCAAATTGATGATAATAATTTCCACTAGAAATGGTAAATTAAAGGAAATGATATTGATTGACGTCAAAGCTAATGATAGAAAATGTTAACACAATGTCAAGTATCACGAAAAGTGTTAAAGGTTTCAGAAGAACAAATATTCCGTGTAAAGGGGATAAAAAATTTAAAATTTGATTTAAATTCTGTGTAAATGGGATAACAAATATTTCAAATTCACGCGTCTAGATTTTTGACTAACAATGTCACAACCGGAGGTGTAGCTCTACTTTATGCAGCGACATTTCACCACTTCACATCCTTTTTCGTGAAGTACTTCATCTCAAATTATTTTCTTAATTCCTTTTCAAATACATCAAACACCATAACAATGTAGAAAATACATAAATCCACTTCATTCCTTTGGTAATAAATCTTTTATATATAATAAATGCTAAATTAAGGTATATTCCATAAATTCAAAAGTTTTTATAGCGATGAGAGCTTCGTGAAGTATTTGTGTTGAATAGTTCACTATATCGTATTAGAGTTAAATGAGTGATATTGTTGCGTCAATCCAATGATAAGAAAAATTGATAACAATTCACACTTGTTAGTTACATTTTGGAATTATGCATGGATGTTGACATAATATAAAAGTTTATTGGATCTATAAGATTATGGTTCAAATAAAAGTAGATCTATTTGTTGAATTAAAAGACATGATTGAGATTATTTTAGTAAGCAATTCTAACCATATTGGTTAATTCAAGGGAGACAGGGTGCATGAAAGCTCTTAGATACTAACATTTCTAGTTTCCATATTCATTTCAAATAATACTTATAAATTAATACTTATAAAATTAATTTTTAAAATAATATATTTCTCTGATCCCGACTCAGGACAATTCAAAAAATGAGCAATATCGATAAGATAATTTATTTTTTTATTAATTTATGGTCATAATAATATTGTAAATTAATAATTCACACTGTATCCAAAAATTCTAGTATATTGCTTTTAAATTGTATCAAAAAGTTTTAAATGTTTTCAATGAGTTGATGCTTATTTATAATGAATCAAATTAAATTTTGTATGCGGAATCTTTTTGACATTTTGAATTTATAAATAATATTCATTGAATTAAGTATGATACACACAGGTATACAATTCATTTTATTTTATTTGATAGAGAAAATTCTGGATAAATTAATAATTATTAATTTATTAAAAAATTAAATACATTTTTAAGTTTATAAATTTTTCGATCAAGTATATTAATTTATAATGATTTTACTATGATATGTGTATATTTATTGACTTTTCAGTTGCCGTTGACCTTCTGGTGCTTTACACTTACATCACATCGTGCGTCAGCATACTCGTCCAACCCAATAATTGCTTTCGCCTACAAAATCAAGCACACTTTTCTTTCATTTATTTATATTTAACTCATAGCCAACCCAACCCAAATTTAATTTTATTTCACTTTTCCAGTTTTTAAAATCCAAGGAATGAAAATCCTTATCCTTTCCCTCCTTATTCCCGCTCTGCTTTCGAGTTCGCACTCAGAAAAATGCAACCCCAAAGATAAGAAGGTTCTGCTTCAAATAAAACAACACTTTGGAAATCCGTACCATCTTGCCTCTTGGAAATCCGACACTGATTGCTGTTCTGAATGGTATCAGATTGAGTGCGATCCACTCAACCACCGTGTTATCTCCCTCTCCATTTTCCGCGGCGAAATTTCCGGCCAAATACCTCCCGCCGTTGGGGATCTGCCTTATCTTCAAACCCTGTTTTTCCACAAGCTGACTAATGTGACCGGCCCTATACAACCCGCCATTGCTAACCTTAAAAATCTCAAACAACTCAGGCTCAGCTGGTTAAACCTGACCGGCCCTATTCCCGAATTCCTTAGCCAGCTCAAGAATCTAACCAACTTGAAATTGTCTTTTAACGGTCTCTCAGGATCTATTCCAAGCTCACTTGCTTCATTGCAGAATCTAATTGATATCCAATTACACAGGAACAAGCTTACAGGATCTATACCGGCCTCTTTCGGGGAGTTTAAAGGCTCAGTGCCGTCTCTTTATCTGTCCCATAATCAACTTTCAGGTGAAATTCCAGCATCTTTAGGCAAGTTGGATTTTCAGACCATTGATTTCTCGAGTAACAGACTTGAAGGCGATGCTTCTATGTTGTTTGGACCCAATAAAACCACTCAAGTGATGCTTCTGTCGAGGAACATGTTGGAGTTTGATCTGTCCAAGGTTGCTTTCCCACCGAGCTTGGATCTGAATCACAACAAGGTTTATGGTAGTATTCCTAAGGAAGCGGTAAACGTGAGTCTGCAGTACTTGAATGTGAGTTACAATAGACTTTGCGGCGAAATTCCGGTGGGGGGTAGGCTGCAGAACTTCGATTACTCGTCCTATTTTCATAACCGGTGCTTGTGTGGTACCCCTCTTCCCAACTGCAAATAGTAAAATTCCATCTTTTACTAATGCCACTACTTTTGTACTGCTGAGAAATGCAGTCTTATGATTAATGGAAAAATTGAATACATCTTTTCGCCTTTAAAGTGAAAACTTGCAATTTTTGTTATTTCGGATTGTTTAATGATAATACTTGTAGCTGACTCAAAAATTAATAGTATATTGTTTGATAAAAAATTTTAGGAGAATAAAGGATGGTGAAATTCTTCTGCAGGGGCAAAATATTTTAATTGGGCCATAGCTCAAGTAGGCCCAATAAACTGATGTAAGCCTTAAAGAGTTAACGGGAGTAATTGGTGGAGATGAATAGCATAGTGAAACCCAAATTAGTTGGTTTGGAAATTCCCATTGTCATTCTATGGTTTATCGACAAGACAAAGAATGGTAAAGAGTAGCGAGCCAACCTGCTAGCGATGTTCTTCCGATACTGAAGTCAGAGAGATTTTTGATTTACAAATGAGTATTGACAAGTATAGCTTATCATGTTACTTGTTGTTAAAAGCCTAAATACATATATGTGTTACCAAATAAACTTTAAACATAAAAATTTAAGATGTGAAATAATTTCTAAGCAAAGCATTCTGCCATGCTGTTAAAATTAGCGCATGATCTTTGAATTGTAGTTAGGAATGATCATATGCATATGATCAAAATCCTTGTAAAAAATGAATTGAGTGCGGTAAAGCATATCTTCTGTAATCTAAGAGCGTCTACGGTTCAATTATGAGAAGATCTTCTCATTTTCAAGTAAATGTTCTGTTCCATATACTGATAAAGGTTATTCTTTTCTTACAGATGAAGCAATCTGCTAAGAACTAAAGTTACGCAAAAACCTCTCTAAAAGTTACTTGTTCTGATACTACAACTAAATTTTACATTCCAATCAAAACGATAATCATTCTAAAAATCACATTAATCATGCATACATTTATGTTTTATTAGTCCAACCCTAAAGCAACAAATCTCACCATTGAGATTTGAGCCATAATATAATTTGAAACATTTAATAATTTCCTCATATAGACCTACAGAAGATGCTCTTCCTGTAAAGACACATATTTTTATGCTTCAAAATCATTATCAGATTAGAAATATATAACAAGAATTTAACGCACCTCATTGATTCCATGGCCATTATCACAAAAGCTTTTGACCAACGCCAATCAACTAAGTTCCCGAAAAAACTAGTAACCAATTTACTTTTCATGACACAAAAAGTCTACTAAAAGAAATTGAAATGAAGGAGAATAAAGGTATACGAATATTATTAGATAAAGCATCTTTATGAATAAGGCCTCTCCCTTCAGCTTTTCTGCACTTTTCTTTTGCTTTCTTCTATGCACTTTTCTGGTTTCCATTTAGCATTCACTTTCCTGTAAATGCTGGATAACTGTAAGGTATTCAGATTGAAATATTACAACTTACATTTAAAATAATTTTTTTAGAATATACAGACGAAAACAAAAATCGACAAAGACCATACCAACAAAATCATATGATAAGGTGATAAACAATATAATCAGTTAAGATGTCTTGACTCAGTACATCATGTCATACTAGGTGTGCATAAATGATACACTAAAATAAACTGCAATGAAAAGCATAGCTCATTTATCCGTTAAAAAAGTAAATGCAGCACAAGTTAGAAAGAGACTAAGGTCATTAAGCAAAGAATCAGAATGTTTAAAAATCTAAAAGTCTATATTTGTTCTAATCAAGAGAGGGTATCAATCTTAAAGGTTTTATTTATGGACCATTATAATATTAACTAAAGCCTAATGCATGTACCTTCCCTATTACACTTAGCTTACAGATTTACATGAAGATTCCACTGCAGTTTCAGTTCACCAAAAAGGCCATATCAAGCTGCTATCGACTTAGCCAGTTGCTCTTACGATATACCTCAGAAATAGAACATCATTTTCGCTTAAACCTCCGAAGTTCATCATTCCTGCAAAGGTGAGAAGAAACTAAAGATAAAATATACAATTGTTCATACTATCAGTTTCAACAACATTTCGCTGATTGTTGAGCTATGAATCCATTGGCTTCCAATAAAGAAGACTTCAAGTTGAAGGACACAAAGCCCCAACTAGGGGAGCGGTGGCCACATGGAGGAGCACGCGGTGGGGGTGGGTGGATCAGTAGCGACAGAGCTACGAGCACTTACGATCTCGTCGAGCAGATGTTCTATCTCTACGTTCGAGTCGTCAAAGCAAAAGACCTCCCCCCGAATCCCATCACCGGAAACATCGATCCCTACGTAGAAGTGAAGGTCGGGAATTACAAAGGAACGACAAAGCACTTTGAGAAGAAAATACACCCCGAATGGAACCAGGTGTTCGCTTTCTCAAAGGACAAGCTCCAGTCTTCGATAGTTGAAGTTTTCGTCAGAGACAAAGAGATGGTGGGAAGGGACGAATATGTCGGGAAGGTAGTTTTCGATATGCATGAAGTGCCAACGAGGGTTCCACCCGATAGCCCCTTGGCTCCTCAGTGGTACAGATTAGAGGACATGCATGGTGATATAAAAGTCAAAGGAGAAGTAATGCTTGCAGTTTGGATGGGAACGCAAGCTGACGAGGCATTTCCCGAGTCATGGCATTCGGATGCTGCATCCGTTAAAGGAGAAGGCATTTATAGTGTTCGATCAAAAGTTTATGTATCGCCCAAGCTATGGTACCTCAGAGTGAATGTGATTGAAGCTCAGGATGTCGAACCGCAAGAAAAAGGCGAACCGCCGCAGGCTTTTGTTAAGTGCCAGGTCGGGAACCAGGTTTTGAAGACCAAGCTTTGCCCGGTCAAGACCAACAATCCTACATGGAACGAGGATCTCATTTTTGTGGTGGCAGAGCCTTTCGAGGAACATTTAGTGCTTACCGTGGAAAACAAGGTGACGTCAGCGAAAGACGAAGTTATGGGAAGGTTGATCACGCCGCTTCACATCTTCGAGAGGCGGTTAGATCACAGGCCGGTCCACTCGAAGTGGTTCAACCTCGAGAAGTTCGGTTTCGGAGCTCTGGAAGGAGACAAGAGGCATGAACTCAAGTTCTCGAGCCGAGTTCACCTCCGAGTTTGTCTAGAGGGTGCTTACCATGTGCTCGATGAATCAACGATGTACTTGAGCGATCAGCGGCCAACGGCCAGGCAACTATGGAAGAATCCTATCGGAATCTTCGAGGTGGGAATTTTGAGCGCCCAGGGGCTCCAACAGATGAAAAAGAACGACGGAAAAGGAACCACCGATGCTTATTGTGTGGCCAAGTATGGTCTCAAGTGGGTTCGGACTCGAACAATCCTCGATAGCTTTAACCCCAAGTGGAACGAGCAATATACATGGGAGGTTTACGATCCTTGCACAGTCATCACGCTCGGTGTTTTCGACAATAACCACTTGGGGGGTGATGGATCCAAGGGCGACTCGAGAATCGGAAAGGTGAGGATTCGACTATCCACGTTAGAAACGGATCGAATCTACACGCACTCTTATCCACTTCTTGTTCTACAACCATCTGGCCTGAAGAAGATGGGGGAGCTGCAACTAGCGGTTCGTTTCACTTGCCTATCTCTGGCCAACATGATTTACCTCTACGGCCATCCGCTGCTACCGAAAATGCATTACTTACACCCATTCACCGTGAATCAGCTCGACAGCTTGAGATATCAAGCCATGAGAATAGTGGCAGTGCGGCTCGGCCGAGCTGAGCCACCGCTTCGAAAAGAGGTCGTTGAATACTTGCTGGACGTGGATTCTCACATGTGGAGTATGAGAAGAAGTAAAGCTAATTTCTTCCGAATCGTGTCGCTGTTTTCCGGCGCGATAACAATGAGCAAGTGGCTCGGAGAAGTACGCCAGTGGAAGAATCCGGTCACCACAATATTAGTACATGTTCTTTTCTTCATACTAATCTGCTATCCAGAATTGATTCTGCCAACCGTATTTCTGTACATGTTCTTGATCGGGATATGGAATTATCGGTACAGGCCGAGGCATCCTCCTCACATGGATATCAAACTATCGTGCGCGGAAGTAGTTCATCCAGACGAGCTAGACGAGGAGTTCGACACGTTCCCGACATCGAAACAGCAAGATGTTGCGCGGATGAGGTATGACAGGCTTAGAAGCGTCGGGGGAAGGATTCAGACAGTGGTGGGAGACATCGCCACGCAGGGGGAGAGATTTCAGGCTCTGCTCAGCTGGAGGGACCCGCGGGCGACTGCCCTCTTCGTCGTTTTCTGCTTCGTTGCTGCTGTTGTGCTCTACGTAACGCCTTTCAGGATAATCGCATTGTTATCGGGGATGTTCTGGCTCAGGCATCCGAGATTTCGAAGCAAGCTGCCATCAGTTCCAAGCAATTACTTCAGAAGACTGCCATCTCGAGCTGATAGCATGCTGTGAAGATATAAGATTTTTTATGCTTGTTTTCAAATCCAGTTGTGTTCATTTCAACGGGACTTGGTGTATGTTTATCATTTCTTCGGTTATGTCTGTGATTTTCCTCACCACCGGATTTGGAGTATTTAATATTTCAACAAAGGTAATGCTGATAAAAACCTTTCAAGAGACAGAAATTAATTCAAAAAGGTCATATGTTGCAAATCAATCTAATCAAACATGGATTCATCCTATTAGGACTTTCAAAAGACTGGACAAGCCATACGGAGTTCATGCAAAATTCACATTCTTCTTTTTCTCATCTTCCCTGGCACATATGCTAACAAAATTTTCATATTGAACCTACCTGTGTAAACTTTTATCCTATTGTAATAACATAGGTTGATTATGTAGTTTACACAACAGAAGATATTATTAGCTACAAGTTTATCCTTTTCAAAATTATGTTACAATCTTATCCTAACTTAATCTACCAAAAGTGTTTGGCATTTAGCTCTCAAGATATAGTGGCCTACAAATGCAGAAAAAGAAACGCACCAGTAAGAAGAAGAAAGCTGGTTGAAGGAAGCTAACCTGTTCTCCATAAATTGGATTGACATCATGATCTGAGGAAAAAAAACAAAAGAAGTTAGAATTGAAACTTGAAATTAAGGTTAATTTAAGAAGCTGAGACTGGCATTTGGCAGGGGTTAGGCTAGCGTTGAATTAAAAAGCCGCATCTTCACATCATTTCATGGCTTTTTCAGAAGGCGGAGACGCCACCATTTTTGGATCCTCAGTAATTGCAACTGCCGCTCCGGCCACCGGGTATATCGAGATCGGCATTGTTTTCCCCTGCATAAAAGGTCCATTAAAACTGAGGCCTAGCCCAATGCTGATGGAAAAAGCCTTAACAGGGAAGGCACTCATCTTGTTTCCCTTAAAGTTTTTATTTTAATCTTATATAACACATTTATTTCCGAAATCCCAATGAATTACAATTGAAAAAATTAAGTCCCTATCAATGGCAAAAGAAAAACTACAGATTCCCTAAAATGTGTAATACTTCATTGGAGTAGTTATTCGGAATCACAATAACCTATATCAGCAACTAATGACTAATATTCGTGCTTTCATAATTAATAAGGAGATCATTGTGATAAAATTAATAATAAAGGCTCGGTATGAAGTTTTTTTTTTTTAAGCAATTGCAGGTGTCAGGATTTAAACCTTGATCACCCCACTCACTTTGTGAATGTAGCACTCATTTTATATCTGATTGGTCTCTGTATCAAGTTCATCAATTCCTTAAAAGTTAAAAATGTTACATGTTCCGACTTGATGCATAAATGTCTGTTTTAAATATATAAATTTAGCTTTTCAAAGAAAGCATTAATCGAACTCGCTATATATTGAATTATACGTATTGGTTTTTCTTTTAAAGAAAATAAAGTTTGAGCACTGTACATTAATGTTTGAGAAGATTCATGTAGCAATTGGTTTTGAGTCATCGTGTTTCCGAGCTTTGCAATAATGAAAATGGATGTGAGTTATTGAAATTTTATTTTTAATAAAGTAAATTATACTTTACATTTTATAGTGATAAGAGATAAAATAATGAATATTTTGTTTTTGATAAATTTGCAGTGAAAATGACTTAATTCCATACTGGAATTTTTTTTGTGAAATACAAGTCAATACCTTTTTTTGGTAAAATATTTTTCCTTTTACATGAAAGGAATAATATTTTTTCTTTTCCTAATTTTTAGATTTGCATTTTTACTTTTACTATAATTGTATCCTCCTTTTTATTTATTTCTTTTTACAAATCTATTTTCTCTCTCTCCCTCTCTCTTCTTTTTCTTCTCCTTCTTCTTTTTCATCCCTCTCAATATCATAGCTCTCCATCTCTCCATCTTCTTCATCGTTTTATCTCTCTAGTTATGTTCTTCCTCTTTTTCATGTTCTTTTCTTATTTCTTTCGTTTTTTATTTGTTTCATCTTCTTCTTCTTTTATGGACTGCAACTGAGTCTTATTTCAATTTTTTGTTTAGATTCCGATTTACTTTGTTTTTATTTCTTTTTTCTAGATCGCGATTTTCAATTTCTCTATTATTTGATTTCTTTTTTTTTAATGTGATTTTGTTGTTGTTCGTTTTCATAGATCGTGATCGTGTTTGTTCAGCAATTTTCAATTCTATTTTCTAGATTGAAGAGTCTTATTTCAATTTTTTGTTTAGATTTCAATTTACTTTGCTTTGATTTCTTTTTTCTAGATCACGATTTTCTGTTTCTCTATGATTTGATTTCTTTTTTTGGAACGTGATTCTGTTGTAGTTCGTTTTCATAGATCGTGATCGAGTTTTTTTTGCCATTTTCAGTTCTATTTTCTGGATTGAAGCTGTTTCACTCTGGTTATTTTCTGAATTTGTTCTTTGTTTTCTTCTTTTCTTTTAGATCTCAATTTTTTCAGTTTCGGTGATGGTTTATTGTATATAGAATGCAAAAATGGAGAAGAGATCATTTTGGGGTTTTAAGAGATGCAACTTTCTCAATTATGATCTAAAGAGGTCATTAATCTGATATTTGTCGATCTATCGAGAAGCAATTTAATTAAATGAGCGTCCAAATAGAGAGAAACAACATCATTCAAGGATTTTGTATTTTGAACTTTTACTCAAATTTCGTGGATGATTTTAGTATAGAGTTGTGGTGTGGTTGTTGATAAGTCTGCTAGTTTTTAGGTCTTTTCCAGCTTCTATTCTAATCCTGTTTTCGGATCATGTCATTATACCTGGTATAATGATTATTATATCATGTATAATGATTAATATACCAGGTTTAATAATTGTTATATCTTGTATAACGAGTAATGCAAAAACGTATTCACATAATTGGAGATAAAGTCAGTATTAAGATCAAAATTCTGATTTCGCATTTGAATAGTATATGGTCATTATACTGGCATAAAGTTTCATATTTCATATTAGAATCTAGCTTTCAGATCATGTCATTGTACCTGGTATATTGCAAACTAATATTATAAAAAATATTTGGAGATAAAAAAGTATAAAGATCAAGTTTCAAACATCGCTTTTGAAAAGTGTAATGATCATTATACCATGTATAATGACTATTATACCTGGTATAATAGTCAACATAACGAAGAATATCAAAGAAATATTAAAATCATTGAAGATAATGAAAATCTTAAGATCTAATTTCAAATTTTATATTCGAACAATATAATAAACATTGTACTTGAAATAATGACTATTGTACAAAGTATGATGTTTGTTATATATACCTGGTATAATAGCTATTATACCTGGTATAATAGCTATTAGGCCATGTTCTTTTCACCTTCAATTTGGTTCAGTTCAGTTCAGTTAAGTTCGGTTAAGTTCAGTTCAGGTCCATTAAATTCAGTTAAGTTAAGTTCAGTTAAGGTTCATTTAGTTTAATTCAGGTCTATAAATTTTAATTTTAATAATGATTATTCTAATTAATCTTTAATAAAAATTAATAGTAATAATAATAAAAAGAAGAACAACGATAAAAATATTAATATTGAAAAATAATTATTATTTAATGTAGTTAATATTCATTATAAATATAGTAAAAATAATTTTTAAATAGTGATAATTACTAGTGTTATTGATATAATAATAGTATTAATGTAACTATAATATAATAATATTTTTATTTATAATCATATTATCAATTAATTAGAAAATGTAATATGGGATAATAAAATAAAAATATTTATTAATTAAAATAACTATTACGTTTTTTAATCCAATAATAAGTGATAATTTGAATCCAAATTACAATATATTATAATATTAAAATTAGTTTACTTGTAATTGTAACAATAATTATTATTTGAATAACAAAATTTTAGTTAAATGAATTTACATATTATTTAACAATTTTTATTATTAATGGTATTAAAATTGTTTTATTAATTATTTTATATTGGTAGTTATTAATAATATTATTTGTAATGATTATTAATAATTTATTTATTTTTATATTTACTACTATTATTTTAACAATTAATATATTTATTATTAAGTTCAGGTTCATTAAGTTCAGTTCGGTTAAGTTTAGTTCAGTTCAGGTCTATTAAGTTCAGTTCAATTCAATTCCATTAAGTTCGGTTAAGTTAAGTTAAGTTCAGTTCATTTCAGGTTTCAGAAGTTGAAGAGAATAAGACCTTACTCCAAACGATTTTTTCTCATTGGCTAAAGAGGAATTTTATTTATGCTCTTCTCATTTACGTCTATAAAAGCCGAAAGGCCTGAATAAATCATAAGAAAGGTAAATGATTTTTCTGTAACAAAGTACATTCTACTCTTATACTCTAAGGCCATGTTCTCTTCAACTTCTAAAAGCTGAATAGAACTAAACTTAACTAAATTGTACTTGACTGAACTGAACTTAACTGAACGTAATTTTTTTTTGAAAACCTCCGTAGGAACATTGTGTTCCTCCTTCATAAAAAGTTTGGGGTGGGTGAAAATTTCGGGGCGCTCGTCCCAATTAGGTTGATGTGAGACGCTGGCCTACAAAACACCCACTCCTCTTTTTATTAAAAGGAGCGTGTCACAAAGCGTGAAATGCACAAGAAAACATAGTTCAATTACATGAGTTCAAAGCTAGCAAGTGACCCGGATTAACGAAAATGTCCGAGTTCGAAAATGAAATTGAACGCTTATTACAATGGAAAATAAACCAACATAAATGAATACTCTTAATGAAAATGTCTTCCTGGTCCAGTACTCCTTCGAACACGAAACAATTTCTTCTCTTCCAAAGAAGCCATGAAATGATAAACCAAAGCGAAGTCCCAAAGTCACGGTTTGGTCCTTGACGAAATAGTGATTGCCACACTTCCAAAAAATAGAGCAGAGACGATGGAAAAGGGGTAGGGAAATTCAGCCATGACAAAAAATGATTCCAAACCCGAGAACTTCGATGGCAATGCAGAAGAGTGTGGTTGAGGTCTTCGGTTTCAGAACAAAAAGGGCAAGATGCATCCGTTATCTAAGAACAACCTCAGGAGATTAGAAAAGAACGAGTTGGCAGCTGTCCATGGAGTAATAGCCAACATAAAAATTTAATTTTAGATAATAAACAAGCTGTCCAAATTGCATTAAAATCTGTCATTGGTTTGGGCTACCTAGGGGAATCATAAAATGAAGCACAAAACGAGGCTGAAGTGTAGGTAAGATTACCTCCGAAGTCCCAAATAAATCTGTCCAAATCATTGTTGAATGCAAGCTGGCAGTGGCTGTCCGGCAGGGGTAGAATTCGATCGGAATTCACGGTGTAGGCGGTTGATTGCAGGTGGAGAAGTTTCGAATTTGAGTTGTTGATCTAGCAACCAAGTTGATGGCAGCGATCCCTCAATGAGATACGTAAGGAATGTTTCCAAAATGGCCTAGAATAATTGTCGGTGATGCATACAAAGTGGCAGCCCCTCTCTACGTTATAATCCTTCATATTACACAATGAAAATAAGTCCGGGAACAAAGATGCTAGCGATTGGTTCGTGGTCCAATTATCATGCCAAAATGAGGCAATCAATCCATTACCAATGACTACCCGATTGTTAGAGATTAGGTGTTTCCAATAAATCTCTTTACAAATGCAACATATCACAATGGATCTTCAAATTGGCGATAATCTAGTCGAAGCGACCTCCGATAAGCAATTCCAAGATCTAAAGCCGTGTAAATCTACACAAATTGAGTACCATAAGGAGTCATGATTAGGCTCTCTCAATTTCCAAAGCCATTTGCAAAGAAGCCTACAGTTGATTAGCTCGAAATCCTGAATGAACAAGCCCCCTAAATTCAATGGCAAATTAACGGTAGCCCAGGTTACTTTTGAAATACCATTGACCGTTGAATTACCACGCCATAAGAAGTTCCTTATTAACCTTGTTAAAGTAACATTGACGGAGGAAGGCAATCGAAATAGTGACATTAAGTAAATGGGTAGGGAAGTTAATACCAATTTAATTAGGATCAATCGGCCTGCGTACGAGAGACATCACCCTTTCCAATTAGAAAATTGACTCTTGAACTTTGCAATTAGGGGGTCCCAAGATGATAATGGTAAACAATTGATGCAAAGTGGAGCTCCGAGATAAGTAATTGGAAACTTATCAACCCGACATCCTAAAGTAGCGGCGCACGATTGGAGAAGCGGCTCCGAACAATTTATTTCGAGGAGAGAGCTCTTATGGTAGTTAATTTTGAGACCCGAAATCAGCTCAAAGCATTTCAAAATACGTATAAATGGTCCAATTAAGTTCAAATCCGTCGGAAGGAAGCAAAGGGTGTCGTCTGTGAATTGGAGCAAAGAAATGTCCTTTTGAGATGGATCCAACTTGAAACATGGCAGCAAACCCTCATTAATACTTGAGTTAATTAGTTATTTCAGACCCTCGGATGCCAAGACAAAAATAAAAGGCGAAAGCAGATCTCCTTGCTTTACCCCTTTGTAAAGACGAATTGGAGCACTCGGAACACCATTAATGAGAATCGAGGTGGTCAAATTTTTTCTACAATTGGATAGCCATGAGATCCATTTGTTGTCAAAACCCATTTTCGAGAGAATCGCATCGATGAATTGCCAAGAGAAGCTATCGAACGCCTTATGGAAGTTAAGCTTAAGTAATAAGCAAGAACGGCGAGAAGAGTGAACACGGTTGACAGTTTTCAAGGCCAAGAAAGAGAAATCATGAATACTGCGGCCTTTGCTGAAGGCGAATTGATTATCAGACATCACGTGAGGTAAAATCAGTTGAAGTCTAGAGGCCAATAGCTTCGTGATGATTTTGTAAATACCATGGATTAGTGCAATCGGCCTATACTCATGTAATGTAGAAGCTCCAGGAGTTTTCAGAATCAAGACTGTGTAAGATCCCTTGATATTGGACGGTAGTTTGCCAGTGGAATGGAACTCGTGTATGAGAGGCATGAAGTCGGGTTTGATGTCCTCCCAGAAACGTTTGTAAAAGTAAAAATTGAAACCATCGGGGCCAGGTGTTTTATTTTCTCCACATTTCGAGACATAGTTTTATACTTCCTCTTTCGAAAAAGGTGCAATTAATGATAAATTTTGATCTACGGTAACCCTCTTAAAATTCAAGCGGCGAAGTGAAAATGGAATAGTTGGGGCACCAGAAACGGGCCGAATAAAAATTCCTCACCGTGTTGGTAATGTCCTCAACGCGAGTAGTTAAAATCCCGTCAATTTCCAACTCAAGTATTCGATTGTTCCAAAAATGGGCTGAAGCTGTACGATGAAAAAATGATGTGTTATCATCTCCCAATAAAGTCCACGAGACCCTTGATTGTTGATGGTGGAGGCTTTCGGAGTTATTTCGGAGCTACTGAAATTTAGTTTTGTGGAGGCCCAATTCCATTGACAAGGTGGCAGAAATGGGGCGGGTTGCATCACTAGAGGTGTAGCTAAGAACCAACGATTTTAGCTCTTTAATTTTCCGTTCAAGGCTACCGAAATGTTCCGTGTGCCATGGTTTTATTGCTTTCGCAAGACAGTTTAGTTTGAATGCCAAATCCATGCCTCCATAATGGGACCGAATTTAGCCCATTTTTGTTTGATAAACGGTGGAAATTTTTTATCATCCCACCATTAGTTGAGAGAGCGAAATGGACTTGGACCGGAGGAGGGGCCTGCCCGAGATGTGAAGATTAACGGTAAGTGGTTTGATAGAGTTGAGTCGATAGTGGTTAATGACATATTCGGCCATAGATCAGAAAAGTTAAATGATGATAGAACTCGATCAATGCGCGAATAAGAGACGAAATTATACCATGTGTAGTTACGACCATGCAAAGGTAATTCAAGTAGTTCCCCTTCACGAACAAAATCTTGGAATGCTGTCATGTTTAGCGTCACTCTATTACTAGACCTCTCCGAAGCAACGAGAACTTCATTGAAATCTCCACAAATCAACAAATTCTGAAATTCCCGAGTGAAAGGAAGAAGCTCTTGCCACATGGTGTTTCGTAAGTCACCATCCGTTGAGCTATAAAGAGCAATAATGTGATAGTCCACTTGAGCTAAAGTGTACTTAAAGATGATCCATCTTTCTGATGAATGAATTACGCTTCCATGAATTATGGTCAAATTCCAAGAAAATAATATTCCACCCGAAGAGCCTTGTGACGGAACAAAGAAAAGGTCGTGATTGTTGTGACCCCAAAAAGATCGAACCACATAATCTGGGACTAAATTTTCCTTGGTCTCAACTAATACAAAAACACTTGCATTGAATTTACAAATGCATTTGTTCACTAGCACCTGCTTTGCTTTATTTCGTAAACCACCACGATAATTCTAGTAGAATAGATTTAATGACATAAAAAGTGAAGAATACCTCGAGTAAGATAGCCCTTAGGATAACCCCATTTGAGCCATGGTTGCCAAGATTTCCTCTCTATGCTTCTCCTTGAATAAACCAAGTTTATTGCCAATTTCAAAAGTCAGCTCATTTTCATTTACCGGAGTATTACGTGATAGGAGAAAGATCCTGTTCATGTTGCGGATGTCGGAACCAGAGGTGGATTGTTGATTTTCCAAAAGACGCACTACGCTGCTGCCAATGGATTTATGGGATACACGAGAGTCAAGGATCACTGCTGCAGATACACCACCTGTGTTAGAACTGTTCCAACGGTCTAGGAAATCTACCACGTCACTTGAAGAGCGGTCTGAGGGGGCTGCTGTCGTCGAGCGGGGGTTGCCAACTTCAGAATCTTTGGTGGAGCTAGAGGAGGAGGATGGGGCTGGAGAGTGGTGGTTTTCACATGCTACTGCGTGCCGAAAGTTTACGTGAACCAGGTGATTTGTTTCACCAAACTTGAGGTTGAATACATGATTTTTAAAATCGAGGGGTACCGAGATCAAACATGACACTACATCAAGCCGCTCCAGGGATTTAAAATAAAGTTAACATGGACAAGTCCTTCGTGTAAGGTCGATAGGTGTTGTATTAAGGGCAACAAAATCATTACCGAGGGGATACCCAAGAAGTCAACATACCTCAAACACTCTGATTGTGTATCATTTGTCGTGAAAGCTGTTACTTCCGATATAATGTCACTTAGAAAACGTCAATCACTATCAATAAATGCGGTCAAGGTATCTTTTGAGAAGAAAGCAAAGAGAACTCGGTCTCCACCAAGAGAAGCGATAAAATTAATCGCAAAATTTCGATCCTTAACGATGTCATTTAGTCTCGGAATGAACGATAATTTGCTGACCTTGGCGACACATGATAGTGGAACCCAGCTTGCTAACGAAAAAGAATTATCAACATGCACATCGTAAGTAAATTGCTTGTTCGATACAACTTCCGCATAAGAACATGCACCTCTTGGGGATTCTTGGAACAAGATATTCTGCGTGTTTTTGGCATGTGATCTGGTTGATGGCGCGGCTGGAGGAGAGTAAAGTTTCTACTCATATCTTGCTTTGAAAGCCCGAAGATGGATGTTACCGATATGGTATAAGGCTTCGTGGAAGGGAATTAAGCCGTCAAGCATGATGAAACCGAAATTTAGATTCTTTGCATTCCTCTTTCTGGCAGTATATACCGATCCAATAACTCCATACTTGGCAAAGACACGGTGCATGGCAGGAGCATCATAGGAATTTGAAATTTTTTTGAAATACACCTTGAGTTTGTTAGGATTCGGGCTGTTTAAGCTGTGGGGCTGATGGCGAGGGTTAGGCCGTTTAGGTTGGGTTGTTTGGGTTCGGCCGGATGGTTGGTCGGAGGAGAAGGGATGGCGGCAGGTAGGCAGGTGGTGTGCCGCCATGGCTGCTGCTATCTTTTTTGTCAATTTAATTCCCTGGGCCCATAATTTGGCTTCAACGTAGCCAGATAAAAGCACTATTTTAAAAGTCTCCGCCTAGGTCCGCCTAGGCGCTATTTTGAGGGTCGTCGCTTGGCTACGCCTAGCGCTTAAATCCTACAGACTAGCGCTTAAGTCCGCCTAGGCGCCGCCTAGGCCCCGATTCATCTTCGGCTGCCCGACTAGCGCCTAGCGCTTTTTAAAACACTGGATAAAAGCGCATTTGCAAAAACTGTGTTCCTCAGGGGAATTTCGTCGAACACTAAGGCAAAGTTGAAATCTTTGATAGAAGATGAAGTTTTCTATGGTGTCACCAATACTTGTCCAAAACAACATAAAAGCCACAGCTCCCTAAGCCAATATTGACACTCCGCAATTTTCCCCAAAATTTCGAACAATTAATCCAAGAATCAGTATAATTCAAGAATCTATTCTAACAACAACTATCTTTATGTGTACCAAGATAACTGTGATAGCTCGAGATTACCAGATCACAGCTCCAAACCGAAGAGCCTCTCTTTATCTTAACTTAACTTAACTGAACTTGTTTCAATGTAAATTTACAACTACACATAGCTAAATTTAACTTAACTTAATTGAATTATAATAGAAGAGAACAAGGCCTAAGATTAAGAAAATACATTCTACTTTCATATTGAAAAATCCAAAGGATTCGGATTTAAATCTTTTTTGTTTCGGTTTAGAAAAAAAAATTTGGGTAGCATTCGAATGTTAGAAAGATTGATGATAAATATCTGTTTTGAGACCGATCTTTGAGCAAATTAAAAAATAGAAATGAAAACATTTATTGGTTAAATTTATAATTTTCTAATTTCATGGCTGGTTGAGTCCAAGTGGACCCCCTGGAATTTATGGGCGATGGAAGTTTTTCTGCATGGTTGCAAATCTAGTATTATACAAGTCTAAGTCAGTGGCAAAGTCTTCGTCTCCGATTATATATCCCTTTGGTTGTTTTTAGGTATCATTTTAGAGTTTTTATTTTGTTTATTTTTAAATGTAATGTTAGATTATTAATGTAACTTTTATAAAATATATAATTTATCACTATATTAATTTCGAAAGAGATTAAACATTGACGAGAATATTAATTGATGACTAAGAAGAAAATGAAATTCAGAATTATGAATTAGTCATTTTGTTAGTATAAATCACGCTTAAAAATATGGGAGGAAGTAATTTTTAATTTACAGTGATCGTGTCATATACTCTTGAAATTAAGATTTAGATATCGTTGATATGTTTTTGTATAATACATCTAATAAATGATATTAAGTTCCGATTTGAATGTTTTCATAAAAGCTTTCAATAATAATAATAATAATAAGATTTCTTTAAAACTGGGTTCAAATTTCTGGAATTTCTGAATTTTGTAACTAAATATTATTTATTTATCTTAACTTTCAGAAGTTTTATATAACCCCATGTGACATCGGAGGGATTGGTGTACTTTTTACAAGAACATGGAGTTATTTAAAACATTTAAAAATTAAGGGGGAAAATAATGTTTATAGATAAATTCAAGGGGTTCCGGATGTGTTAAGCATAGAAATCATAAAACACTAACAATTGACAAAAAAAAATTTACTTTTGAATACTCTTATTGTGCAAACACCAATAGTTTGTCATTCAAACCGTTGATCTAAAAGATTAACATAGAGGGATGAACTGGTACGTCTCATATGCTTTTAGGGTTAAATTGTACTTTAGCCCCTAAATAAACATTATGGATTATATATGTGGATAATTGGGTTATTTTTGTAACATATGCAAACATTTGGATTTATAAATTTGTCTGGCATAACATATAAAAAGGTGAAGTATAAAAACATACTATTTGATTTAGTTCTTTTACAAGATGAGGTCTTTGGAACTTTTCTACAAATCGAGAAATGTTTATTGAAAGGAATTAAACCAAAACAAAATTCAATTTTTGCTAGTATTCTCAAAACCTGCAAGAAAGATATATAGGATTTATGACATTAATAACTATGACCTGTGTTTATTGGAAACTAATAAAACCCCGTTTGTTTGTAATAAAATATTTTACTGAAAAATATTTTCTCAATTTTTAATATTTTATTTTAATTATAAAATAAATCAATAAAAAATATCCCTTTATAAATAAGAAAAAACATTTTACCTTATTGAAATTGTGTATGCTCTACA